>WEIS01053317.1:14689-30860 GCA_013389965.1 Todus mexicanus
CCCCCCCTTTTTTTTTTTATGTAAGCCTACAGCCTGGTCATTTTATGAAGTGTACTTTGTTTTCACCCTGAAAAAAATCAAGCAGTTGTTTGTATCTTATCTTCTCCATACCATTATTGTGGCACTGCCATTCTCCACTTTCCAAGCTGGAAACTCCTTGTCTAACTAGTCTCCTTGTACAAATATTGTTCCCCATCTCTGAACATCTCTGTTACCCCTCTCCATGCCTTTTCCAGTTGGGCTGCATTCTGTCTCATACAGAGAACAATCCAGATATGCAAAAAGGAGCCCAGCTGCACAGGACTGGTTGCATGAAGCTCTCAGAATGTTGCAGGACTCGTTGTAAAAGGCCATGATCACACAGAGGATCAGCAGCAGGATGACCGCAGCAGCAGGAAACTTGGGAGCACTCCCTGCCTGTGTCTCATGGCTCAATCATATCTAACCCCAAAAGATGCAGCAAAAAGGAAGCAGCAGATAGGATCTGGCTCTGGTGAATTGCTCGGCACAGGGATTTGTTCAGACAGGACTCATACACTGGGAGCTGTGCAGCTCAGCCTGTTATGGCACAGTCTACCTGGTTGGGAGGAAATTAATTTTTCAAAATACCCATCTCTTACCCGCGGAGGTGCAAATAGCATATTTGATGGACCAGGTGTAATGCAGCTGCCGGATTGGCCTGGCTGTTACTTGAACAAAAGCTTTTGACCTTGAAGGGATTGTCCCTCTGGAGTGTTCCAGCTCTAGAGCTGTAGGAGAAAAGAGATAGTATCAGCTTTTCGCATCACTGATCTCTCTTATGCCATGTGTGTTCAGCACACAGCTCCCTAAGCCTACCTGCACTCAATCCACTGCCTCCCCACCCCATACTAAATTGTTAGGACCAATTTCAGGTGTTGAAGGAGGAATTCCCAAACTACAACTGTAGGCAGCTCATTGGGAGTACCCAGCCTGCCTCTGGCCAGCAAAAAACAAAGAACTTCTCCAGAGGAGGTCCTCTAGAAAGGCAGATAAGGGTTGCATTCAGTCGTTTCTTCTGGGAAGTTCTTTTACTCTGTTCTCTGATGGAAAATTGCATCTTATTTCAAGGTCCAACTCCATCTAACTTCATTTGTCAGACTTTGGATTATGCTGTTCTCAGCAAGATAGAAGAGTCACCTGTAGCCAATCCATCAGCAAAGGAGCAGACACCTTAAGAGAATCAACACAAGCTAGCCAGCAAGCAGCCTAGCCTCTGAGTTCGTCCTAGAAGGACTCTGCAGAAAAGAGAAGAAGGCCAAGACCCCATCCCATGCTAATTCCCTTACAGTACCCAGTGGATCGCTGTGGACTTCCGTGGGGTCACAAGGCCCAGTGATCATCTGTTCCACACTGAGGATGTACTCCAGACAACAGATCCCATCATTTATCAGCATAATACTGCAGCTTTTCAGGTCACCAACTAGAACATTTCCAAGGTCCAGGTGCTCCTTTTGTGCCTGGAATTCAAACCCGCCATGCAAAGGTCATTGTTACACATCAAGCACAGCAGCCAAGTGTAGCCACCACTTATCTCACCATGTGCTGATTCTTTGGCATGCACAATGCAGTGCAAAGGGCTTTCTGTGTTGTGTGTGACCTGTCATGCCCTGGGAGATGATAGAACAGGGCTGCAAAGGGCTCAATCACTCCTCCAAAGGCACTCTCCTGCTATTTGGGCTGCTGGCTTGGAAGGACACCGCACATTCAGGTCAGTGAGGACACTAGCTGGCCAGCTGCACCCATGACAAGTCTACTGGTCGCTCCATGACTGCTTTAAAAAATCCCCCTCTTTTGGCTAGTCATCCACTTGCATGGAATTTGCAGCAACTAAACACCTCTAAGACATTTCTACCCATCCACTCAACATGACTGACACTGAGCATTGACTTAGAGTATTTTATTTTGCTCTGATTCCGTAGGAAACCTGCCTGGAAATGAAGGTGGCTGCACAGACCTGCAGGTAATAGTAGGAAAGAGTGGTGGATGTGTGCTGGCCACACCGCTGCACTTGGAAATTGGACTGACAGCAGAACAAATGGAGAAGACAATAAGAAGAGAGCGATAGGAATCCCCAGGAGTCAAATGGCTTGCTCCACTCAATCTGGAATACAGGAGTTGAGAGTGATTCAAGAGGATTTGGGAAAGTCACATTTGAACTGACGGGACATTTACATCTTGCTGTTGCTGTTAAGCTGCCAGATTCAGCTCTGTCATCTCCAGTGATAACTAAGTCTGGGAATTTTCCTGTAAATCCTTATTGCTTGCCTCCAGTACAGATTGTCCAAAAGGGGGAAGCCCAAGACTCCTATCCCACCCTAGTACCCCTCCTACTACCCAGTGGGCCCCAGTTCCTTACCTTGATGGTGCCCAGTGACCCCTTCCCAACAACCCGTAAGGCGTAACGGACACCTTTGGGGAACACGGGGTCTGGGCTTTTCCTCCTCACATACACAAAAGCACGCAGCAGATACTTGGTCTCCTTGTCAGGTGTAAAAGTCCATGTCTGAGCCTGAAATCAGAAGAGGGAAGGAGAGCACTCACATGAGCTCCAGACCAAAGCCAAACCTATGTACTGCAACGGTTACATTCAATCCACAAGGTCCTTCCTCCATTACAGCTAACCTAGTCCTCTACAAACAACTCTGGAGGCACTCTCACCTCAATCTTCCACCGTCTCTGCCTGTGTGAAAGGAAAGCACGTTCAGATATTCAAAGCCAGGCCATGGACATATGCTAGTTCTCACTACTCAAAAAGCACTCAGGGAATACAGTAGAAGCTTAGAACCTGAATTTACATGTGGGAGAACAGAATTACATCATAAACCCTCTCATCTTCTCATTTGTCCTCCATCTATTAACATCTGCTGCACGACAAAGTTGCTGCTGTGTTAATGCTCAGTCCCATCCAGGCTATCATTACCTGTTGTTGTTCAAGACCTATTTGGTCCTGTAGTTAAGGAGGATGTCATTGTGTTTGGGCAAATCCATTTCATGGAAACTAGCACGCCTGTAATGCTGGCTAGCAGCCCAAGCTAAGACA
This sequence comes from Todus mexicanus, assembly GCA_013389965.1. Classification (NCBI taxonomy): domain Eukaryota; kingdom Metazoa; phylum Chordata; class Aves; order Coraciiformes; family Todidae; genus Todus; species Todus mexicanus. The sequence goes on from WEIS01053317.1 coordinate 17,751, forward strand.
CTGACTGGCATTCTCCAAGTTTGGCATTAATGACCAAATGATTGGCACCCCTCACGTTTCTGCTCTAAACACTCTGCAGATGTATTGCAGAGAGCAAAAGACAACTCTGGTAGAACTTGAACTTACTGTGACTTCAAAGGGCTGGAGGATCCCTGTAGTAGGACTGACAGACAGGATCTTCCTGTCAGCCTGATGGATCTTCCACGTGAAAACCATGGGTAGCCTCGTGCAATTTTTTATGGTATACATTCGTGTAGTCGAGGTTCCTGTACAGACAGGCTTGAAGTATAGATTGCCATCACCTTCTAAGCGCAAAAGAAGGGACTCTCCGCAACTCCAGAGAGCAATCTCCTGTGGAATGAAGGGAAAAGTAAGAGACTACCTCTGGAGTGACCTCGCAAAGATGTTGGTTCTTCCAAGACAGAAGCAAGAGCAAACTGGGTCTGAAGGAGGAGGGGAAGGATTATCTGCAGTGTTGACCCTGCCTTAAATGTTTAAATTATTCTTTCTGCTCTACTTCCAAAGGGAAAAATCCAAACTAATCAGTAGGAGATACAAGAGAGATTACAGCACAAGTCACTCTGAAAAGGGAACGCTACAAGGGAACAAAACTTTGCTCACCATCTTCTACTTCCCTTTCCCTACCTTGGTGTATCTGGGATAAGAGTTCAGCTGCAAAGGCAGGATATGCTGCTGCGAGACTGTGTTAACTGGGCGAGTGGAGAGAATGAAAATCTGGTAGCCTCCTGGAATGATGTGTCCTGAGCAGGGCTTGATCAAAACAGAGGGACAGGCAGCTTGGTTCACACTGAAGGTTATCAAAGAGGTGCCTGTGTTCCAGAGCAGCATACTGCGGTAGGTATCAGTGTTAGGAGCCACAGGAGGAAATCTCTAGTGGAAATAAGCAAGAGGGGTTGTTTGCACTGGGTTTAGAAAACTGGTTTAAAGAAAAATCTTTCACTATATTGAATTCCAGGTGCCAGCAAGCACTATCCTGAGTCTCTAGAAAACTTTGTAACAGCTTCTCTTCGAGGAAAGAAAGGAAATCCACCAAGGATATACAAATTATGGTCTTTTTCCTTCCCACAGTGGCCCTCATCTTTCATAGTCTCATGGAACAATGAAGTTATTTTCCATTTTGCAATGCTTTCTGTTACTTCAATGAGTGAGCTGCTTGCTGAGGCCTGCAGTCTCTGCATGGATAGTGGCCTCCTGGATTAAGAATTCCAGCAGGCTGGAATTTGCTCCAGCTCATGCATATCAGATACAGATTTATGCTCTGGAATAGCTGAGGAAGATTTATTTAAGAAGTTCTCACGACTATTCTTACTTCCTAGGAACAATACTTTCTTGCACTACCGGAACAGCAGGAATAGTCAGGGAAACTGCCCTACCTTGCACACACCTCTCCTACAACTGTGGATTCTGCATGCTGCCCTCCTTTTGCCTAAGTGCATGCAGACTGTTTGAGGCTCCTGGGAGGGGACTAAGCACCCTCATCAGCGCCTGTGTCCACTTAAACAGAATGGAAGGAGATCCCAACAGCTGTCATCTCAGAGCTGTTGAGATGTTCAGTGCAACCTAACACACTGGAGGGTGGCAAACTAATGCAGAAGAAAGAGCATCCTACTTCTGTCTCCACACCATCAGAAACCATCTCAGCCACATTTCAGGATCATGCAATGAGAAACAAAGTAAAGACTTCAGAAGTAATCACTGAGTGCCTCTGCAAAGATCCAAACATCAACCCATTACACACCTTGGGGATATCGAGAATGTACTGCGGGGTGAAGTGCTCCCGTTCTGTTTCATACGTGTGCGCTCTCAGCCTGACAGTCAGGCACCAGGATGGGCAGATGGTGGCATCTTCTCCAATGTTGTTGTAGTGTCTCAGCACCTGCAGGCATACAAGGGGCAGAACTGAGTGCGTGCACAGAGTGTGGCAAGGTGCTCTCAAGTGCATGTCATCACAAGCAGCAGTTTGTTTCAATGACATCCCTGGGGCCACGGAATTTACTTTTTCAGGGAAGAGGAACTGACCAGTGCTGGATAAGGAACATGAGTGCTGCTTTCCCAGATAGATACATTTCAGACCCAAAAGACCACCGAGTAACTTTCAAGCAAAAGAACCTATCCATGCTATGCTGTAATACTGCAAGAGTTGCCTTAGGCAAGGAGGATCTACAGACATTCAGTGCAATCTGAAATACTTGCAGATGCTAAAGGCAGCAACTAACACTGAGTCGCTGAAAATAATCATCTATCCTTTACCTGAGTCTAAGAAACACCTGACTGTAAGGTTACTCCCAGATATCCTCCACACAGGCTTAGAAAGGAAAAATGCAAGAAGGGTAATCAACAACATAATGAAGATCTCTCTCATCTACCAGGAAGTTTCTGGGTGTTAAAACTCCCGCAACTGCAGCCTTATATGAAGTGGATCCCACCCCACATGGAAGGAGAAGCTGCAGTGATGTACAGCGTCCTCAGCGGCTTTACTTGTAGAGCGTCAAACTCAAAAATCAAGTTACTGCTCATCACCCAGGCCACAACAATCATCCTTGTGCAAGCTCCCATCGACATTAACAGTGCAGTAATTCCTCCTTCAGTGAGGTACATTACTTCACATTCACTGGGGTTAAGAACAAGAGTAACTGTCCATAGGCATGAGCTGTGGCTTGATTTGCTGACTTATCTTTGCTAGGACACAGATGAAGGAGAAATTTTAACTCATCGGTGTATCAAAACAGTGGGCAAAGGAATTAGTAAAGATCCCAGTTTGTCAAACTCAAAATAAAAGGTTCTGTTTGAATACTAACTCTCCCAAAAGCCTTTACCCTGCAGCTTTTTGCCAGGCCCCCTCTGGAAACTAGTCCTACTAATTCCCACTAACCTTGTAGAAGGCAAAACCTTCCAGCTCTGCTGCATAGAGACTGTTGAGCTGAGTGGGCTGGAAAAAGACACGAAAGGCTGAAGACTTCAAAGGTGGGATGTCCCAGATTTCGGGTCTCACTTGGAAGGCACTTCCACGGCTCTGAGTCCAGACAACAGTGATCATTCCTTTGGTGTGGTTGCTTACACAGAGAGGAAGCGGTTCCACCTTGTGGAGTGGCACGTAGCGACCAAAATCATGCTCGCTGGGGCTGACGCTAACATGAGGGTGAAACAATGCCAGATCGCTGCTCACACCATCGTAGAAATATTCAGCCATGGAGCTGGCTTCAGAGTATTCCTTGGGAGGCTCGTCCTGAGGGATCTACAGGATGGAAACACCTCAGTGTGAGCAGGGAAAGTGTGCCTGTGGGAGACAGCAGACACTATAGTCCTGGTCATCTTCGCTAGCAAGAGGGCATGCAAGATGCACTTCAGTAACAGTTCCCAGGACAGCTCAATGACACTGTATGAAGCAAAAGACCCTGTGATAGAGGTAAAGCCAGAAAGCATCTTAGTGGCTGACCCTGGGTGAGACCAAACTGGTGGAGAGAGTGTTGCTGTGTGCTGGGAATATTAACAGCAGATACTAAAGAAATCACTCTGGTACCTGCCAGTCCTTCTAGACCTGTCTGGCCTGTGCAAGAGAAGCCCAGCACCTGCAGAGAAAAGCATGGGAGTATCCTAGATTCGAGGTAGGACAGCTCATACCTCAGGGGGCAGCATGAGGGCTCCCTTTTCATCCATCTGCAACTTCCCATCCTTCAGCATCACACTCAGGATATCAGGGGGATAGAATGTCAGTCCCCTCACCATGTTGGTTCGGTACCAGGAGAGGTGTCTTGCCTGAAGGATGGCTGGCTTAACTGTGTCTGAGTGACAGGTACCAAAAAAATCCACATACATGGGTTCCTGCGAAAACACCAGAAAGGATAATAAGAAATAAACTGCCCTTCTGTGATTGCTTTGAGAGCTACATCATCCTAGAACCTGACTTCCAAAAACATGCCTGGGAAAGGCTTAGCATCTGCAAGGTTAGACTGCCATTCACTTTGTCTTGATGTGGCCCAACAACTTTCCTGAAACTGGAGGGAAAGTTGAAGGCACTCAGAGCACAGCTGGGCAGCTAAATTTAACTCAGAGACCTAAACAGACAGGAGCCACTGCAGATGCACCTCACCCTACCTGTAGGCATTACTGACTCTCCACATCAGCATGATTGGAACCTGGACCATGAGGATTTGGCTCAACAAGAGCCCCGGTCCTGTACTTGGGTCAACAACCCCCTGCAAATGCTACAGGCTTGGGGAAGAGCGGCTGGAAAGCAGCCCAGCAGAAAAGGACCTGGGGGTGTTGGCTGACAAATGGCTGAGTATGAGCCAGTGTGTGCCCAGGTGGCCAAGAAGGCCAGCAGCATCCTGGCTTGTATCAGAAATAGTGTGGCCAGCAGAACTAGGGAAGGGATTGTCCTCCTTTACTTGGCACTGGTAAGGCCTCACCTCAAATACTGGGTTCAGTTTTGGGCCCCTTACTACAAGATGGACCCTGAGGTGCTGGAGCGTGTCCAAAGACAGATGAGAAGGATGGTGAGGGGGTCTAGAGAACAAGTCTTATGAGGAGTGGCTGAGGGTACTGGGCTTGTTTCGCCTGGAGAAAAGGAGGCTGAGGTGAGACCTTATTACTCACTACAACTACCTGAAAGGAGGTTGCAGTGAGGTGTGGGTCAGTCTCTTCTCCCAAGTATCAAGTGACAGGGGAAGAAACTGCCTCAGGTTGTGCCAGGGAAGGTTCAGGTTGGATATTAGGAAAAATCCCTGAAAGGGCTGTAAAGCACTGGCATAGGCTGCCCAGGGAAGTGGTGGAGTTGCCATCCCTGAAGGTATTTAAAAGATGTGCAGATGTGATGCTTGGGGACATGCTTTAGTGTTGGACTTGGCAGTGTTAGATTTATGCTTGGACTCAATGATCTTAAAGGTCCTTTCTAACCTAAATGATTTTATGCTTCTATGGTAGGTATCAATAGAAATGCAGTGTGAAGAGATTCCCAGGGGCTACCAAGTGGGAGATGCCAGGCCTGGTGGGCTACATTGGAAGATCCCTCTGAGCTATCACAGTGATGAAACTACCCTTTGTCTCTCATACCTGATAATGAACAAGGCACACCACTCTGCGGTGATAGCTGATGGGGTGAGTAGGTCGAAAGGTGACCTTCAGCTCTAGTGTTGTTGTGCCCTCCAAGACTCCACAGGGACGATCCAAGGAGAAGACGCTTCCTCTGCCATCAATATCAAACTGGTAATAGGCTGGGACGTCTGAGGTGTTGCTGATTTTCAGCGTCTGCATCAAACTTTCCCCGAGATTGATCCAGTCAAAGTCCACAGAACACTGGTGCAGGGACACCAAAGGACCTAGCACAACAACATGCAAGACAGATCCTGGACCTGTCATAGCTGTTTCTGTCAACACGTCACAAGCCACTGCCGCACTTAATTGATCCTCTCAAACCAGAATCACCTCACCAACAAATCCACCAGTCTTAGCAAACAGCTGGACATTCACTTCCAACAGTCTCACATCTGTTTCAAGCAAGTATAAACCCCAAATGGTGCACCAGGGACAGCCTGGATCCCAGCAGAAGTTAAGTCTATGGCTGAGAGCTGTGACAGTACCCAGTCCTTCCCCAGGCACTAGCCCTTCCTCTGCAGGGCTAAGAAGACAGGGAGAAACAGAGGTTTTCACTCTGGTACCTTTACATGAGCCAACCACCTTCAGGACAGTCTGCAGGAGGTATTCAGCATATACGACAGTGAAATAGTCGGTATTGTGATGTCCTACTGTCTGAGGCTGAAATCGTATGCGCAAGACCAGCTTCCCTTTGGCAGGGACAACACCATGGGACATATCACAGGAGAAAACATCGTCTCGAAGCAGAGGATCTTTTTCTCTTTCTATCCTACATGGTGCATCAACCTGCAACCAGAAAAGAAATAGGTTAACAAAGGAGCCAACAGGAGCCAGGATGGCTCTGAGTGGAGGACACTAATCAGTGAAGAACTGCAGTTTTCAGCAGAGCTGAACACCACCAAGAACACCAAGGCTACTGCAACCCAGCACAGAAATGCTGTGCAGACCTCTGCAACCCTGTCCTGCTGGAGCACAGCCAGCAACAAGCTTCCACAATACGCTCAGAAGTCAGTGGGCTGCAGCAAAATGTCCTGGTGATGTCTGGGGTTGGAGTGCCCCTCCTGATAGAGGGAAGGATGGCTCAAGGTGTTCCCAAGGGCCAGAGCAGCCAAAGTGACTGCTGTGACCAGGGGGACAGACAGACAGATAACTTATTTCCCTTCATCCACAGTTCCACCATGTCTGGGGATCTTCTTTTCACAAAAGACAGGATGAGAGCGCTGACACCTTCCTTAAGCCCCATAAAAAAGGTCCTGATCATTGCCTGGGGATGCTGAGCACCACTGCAGTTAGAATAACAACACTACAACAAATGAGTACGTTTTTGCTACTCCCGAGTTGCAGAGCCTGTGGAGGAGCCAGAACTGTTGCCAGTCATTTCAGCAGTCTCTGAATACATCTATCTTTTAATGGGCTGGGCTGAGCTGGCACAGAGAACAAGGTGCTCAAATGCAGCCCACTTGAATTTTAGAGCAATTCACCAGGTTGCAGTCAACTGAGGACAATAGAAGTTCCATCAGCTGTCTGAGACACATGCACACTAATTTGACACTGCCACACAGAACTGATGGGCTTGTCCAGGGTGAGCAGGAGAGCTGCAGGGTGGGAAGGACAACAGCGGATGCCTGATGTGAACCAAGCCCAGCAGGAAGCAGGCGGGAACTGCAAATGGATGAGATGGTAGCACTGTAGCTGGAAGGCAAGGGTGAACGGTCTGGCTGGTAGGGGAAGGCTCATCTCTGGTTTACTCACATTCCCACTTGGGTTATTTTCACAGCATTATGGGAGATACTCAAGTGAGTATCCCATATCCCAGGGCAACAAGCCAGCATGCCAGCTTCTCACAAGAAGTAGTCGCCCTCTCCACATACCACAGACATGTTGAGGATTTCTACACACTTCTCCACAGCTGTCCCCACTGGCACTGATCCAAAGCACAGCACATCCCGAGGCTTTCTAGGCTGTACACCTTCATGCTCTTCCTCTGGCACGTTCACCCGCAGGTAGGGGTATTTTGCTGTTAAAGGGAATAATATACTGGGTCAAGAAAGAGAGGCAGAATCTCTACCCTAGGATATTAAATGTTCAACTGAACAAGCCTCTGAATAACCTTGGGTAACTCTGAAGTTGGATCTACCTTTAAAATTGGTCCTGCATTGAACAACATAAGCTCCCTTCCAGCTCTAGTTTACTAGACTCAGAGTTTGTTTGTCAGTGGCCATATAAGGCACTTCAGGCAAAGACTTGCTAATGAAACCATTGCTTATTCTAGCTTGCAACCAGAAAGCTTTAGAGACTTCCCTCTGTCTGTCTGTCTAGCAGGGACAGACAGGTGAGACTGAGTGCAGACAAGGCCAGGAGTTGTTTCTGGAGGTTTTAGCATTGTCCCAATGAACTCCTCTCATTTCTTCTCCTCTGTCCACTTAAGCAGGCTCCAGAAATGCTGTTATGGCCAAAGCATGCCACAGGGCATACTGGACACTATGTCTCTTCAGATTATACTTCCAAATTGGCTAGAGTACGTATAAAGAATTTCATGGGCCACTTTCAAACCATGACCTTCACTTCCTCATCAACAGGTTGAGCCAACTGTGGCACAGCCCCAGCACACACCATCTCCATGTATCCCTGGGGAATGCTATTCCACAATAAGGGATGAACACACTTCATTGAGTGTTAAATGCAAGAAAGACTCACCCAGGGCTTTTAGCTGAATAGTCTTCTTTTGTTTCTCTTCATCTCCAAACCAGCATGTTGCTGCCGCATCACACACCATAGCCACCTTAGGCTGGAACACCACCTTGACCACGCACTCAGCACCTGGGCTCAGCATGCCATGGTCAGGAATCATGCAGAAAGGGCTTGGTGTCTCCCAGGCAAATGCAGTAACAAGATCACTAGGAAACAGAGACAGGTTTTAAGTAGATGAACAGGTCCTTTGCTGCCTGTGCAATCACACGTAGGATGGACTTTTCTCAATGGGTTATTTAGTAAGGATGTGAAGCAACCAGTGTTGAATGGCAGAATCCCTAATGCATCTGATCAAGTATGTGATGCTGGGAAGAAATCTATCTCTAGTCTCCGCAAGCACTCTGTTCACACTTTAATGAATCTTAGTTATTACATCTAAGAACTTTATTAACGGCCATAAAATTTCTCAGCTTCATCGTGTAGTTACAAACAAATCAGCTCCAGAATGAAGTATTTGCTATTCCTGTATCTGAATTTACTGCTTCTTAATTCCAAATGAACATTTGTTCCTCTGTTATATGCCCAGGTGAGAAGAAAGGAATGAGCTGCTTTCCTAACACCTTGTTCAGCCCTCCAGAACTCTCTTTGCTTGTTTGATTTGTGCAAAGAACATGACATACCACCAGCTTTTTTGGAATTTATTGATTCCAAGCTGCGTGTTACTTACCGTCCATATCCTCCACCACCCTGGACCTCTCAGTAATCACAAATGATTTCTCTAAGGGGAGAATGAATCACCTGAAATGGCTCCTGGCTGATACTTTCTGTTCCTCTGCTGAAGGTATGCGTACTTTCTATCCCATCCACACTCCTATCACATCAGCTGACTGCTTTGGGGAGCACAGGCCATTTTCCATCTAGTAAAGGTTACTTTGCTCTCACTGTCAATGATTGGAAGCACACCTCCTCAGTGCCTGGGAATTCCTTCACTGCATTCCTTTCTACAATACTGCCTGAATTACTGTCCTCCCTTCATTAAAATAAGACAGTTGTTGGTAACTGGGAGCATCTTTGATCTTACATGATGGCTCCAAGCCACAGAACCCTGTCACTGCTTTGGGCAGCTCCCTGAACCTCAGAGCAGGCACTGTAGAGACTCTCTACCTTCTCTATTGCCTGCTTCCAAATCAAAGAGGTCAGATCAAGCACCAACTCCACTGCCATCCCTAGGGCATTTCTGTGCCGAGGGAAGATAGATCAAGCCACAGAAAAACTGAAATGTTTCCAGCTGGTAGCTCATGTCTCCCTGCTCACGTTGGACAGGCTGACTTTGACTAACTAGAGGCCCAGGCCTCTCCTGTGAATGTGGGATACCATACTGGTCCCCAGCTAGTTCCTGTGGGTGAATGGTTCTCAGCGTATGCTGGAAACAGACAGATGTGAGGTGCCAAGAGGCCCCCACAATGAGATCTGACCTCTAATAACTGTAATGACCTGCATTCATTGGAAAGTCCAAGAAGGTGGCAAAATACCTGACAAAATGGAAAGCGGGCCTGCCCAGGCAGGTCTCACTCACCCAACATTGCGCACAGGGAACGTTGTTTCCGTGACATTGTGCACAGCACAGAAAGGCAACTGGACAGCAGCCGGGAAGGACAGACAGGGGTGCGGAAGTGTAGCACGCAGAGTGACGGAGAACTCGCCCTCAGCCTTGTTAAAGCAGATGCTGTCTTCATACTCCCTCTGCACGGAAAAGCAATAGGAGACAGCAGTTAGATGAGCTGTCTTGCAGGTACTGCAGCTCCACCCAGGAACACCCATCTCCTTCACCTCTGCCAGAGCGTTGGGAAAAAGACATTGGTAACACTCTAAGAGGCACCAGGGGTGGGCCTCTGTGCAGGACAGAGAGCATATGAAGCACGCAGAGAAGGCAGGCAGTGAGGAAGGTACACAGGCATACTCCTCACTCTGCCAGGAAACACAAAAAGACCCTCAGAGAGAGCAGCTGAAGACCACATTTGTCTCCCCTGATTCGTTTCAAGGCAGATGGATTTCTTTGTTGTTTTCAAGATCCCAATCCCAGATTAACTGAAGCACGTACAACCTTTCGTCGAGCTTTGCGAGCACAGAAATATTAGTCTTTGATTAAGTGCTTAGCCAGCTACAGACCTAAGCGGATAACGCACAACTTAAAGATGCAGCATTGACAGCACTGTGTACAAATAGCCCCAGGACATCTGCTAATAAGCTAAGATAGAGGGAATTGCAAGACACACGTCTTCCACACTTCCCAGTCATCGCCTCTCCTGTGTACCACTAATATGGGTAAGGTGAGACCCCTTGGGCGCTGCTGCACACACAGCCCTTGCTCTCTCCAAGAAAGGAGAACCTCCTGCTCTAGCAATTAATGTGGTGCAGACAAACTATTCACTGAAAATGGAACGAGGCCAGCAGCTTATTTCGTAAAAGGAACACTGAACAGTCATCAGAAAATCATGATACTAAGAGACCAGGGTACTGTGAATCTGCCCAATGATCACGCTCTCTAGCTAGGGCTGAGATTCATATCAAAGACATACAGCTATGGACAAGTGCCAGCGATCAACCCTCTGAGCCAAAACAGACACCAGGAACAAGCTGAAAAATCAAGAAAAGGGGTTGGGAAAAAGAATCATTGCTGCTGAAAATAAAGCTTAAAGAAATCCACCCCATCCAAAAGAAGGGAGGACCTTGACATATCCATCATAGAAAATCAGTAACCCTTCAATGAACAGGCTTTGGGATCTCCTGTAAGAAAGCAGTGAGTGGAGTCCCTCTACCCAAGGTTCTGCACTAAAATCACACAGCTGAGGTTTCCCAGGATCAAACCAGGTGCGGACAGTTTGAGCACTTAGCTGATTTCATGGCCAGAAGCATCACATGAAAAACTGGAAATACTTGTTGTGAGGATCCCTCTCATAACTACTGGCAAACTGTGCAGAGATGTCAGGAGTTAGGGTTCCCTCAGGTGATGAGGATGTGGGCAGAGAAGGAAAGTCACAGTGCCCAATCTTTCTATGCTAGAGCCTTCCCTAAGGACACATTTATTCAAGTGAAAACATCAGAAAGGACAAGAGGCAGAGGCCCACTGCCCCTCCAGAAGCCAGCCTGAGCACTGAGAGCAGTTTTGATGCTGCCGCTTCACCTCTTTCAGCTGTCACTTTACCTTTTCAGTGGGCCGGAAAGTGATGGGCAGGGCCAGGGACATACCAGGGCTCAAAGTGATCGGCTGTGGAAAAACAGTGAAGAAGAATCGCGTGGAAGGGCATCTAGATAATGAAATAAAAACAAGAGATTTTGTCTGAGGGCATAGAGCTGTTGTTAAAATAGCAGAAAAGATAATAAAGAATCAAAACCTCCAGACCCCACAATTTGAAGCATTTTACACACCTGACCCCAAGGGTACCTCGGTAGTGAATCACCAGAAAGAAGGGCAGAGCCCAGGCGAGGTGGAAACTCATTCCCAGCTGCAAATACCTACCCCTTCCTTGAACACTATTTTACATTCTCAGCCCACGCAGCCTAAGCAAAACACGTTTGCCAGAAACATTTGAGCTTCAGAGCAGAGAGGGTCACAGGGAAAGCTGGAGTGGCTCAACATCCAGTGGGACTCTTGGGAGCAATGGTTTTAGGACACACTAGTGACTGGCTGGCATACATCCACAATTAGAATCTCACTAGACTGGAAATGCCTCGCAGACAGAAGTATCAGCAAAACAGAATTTTAAAAAAGGCATTTCATTTAAAATACTCCTGCCGGGAACATTGGCTGTGCATCTGAATTAGCAGCCTTCTGTCCTGCTGTGTAAGTGTGCATGTGTTGTGTGCCCAGCACTCAGCCCAAAGGGAAAGGGACAGACAAATGGGAGAAAAGGTGGTAGTGTGACTGATAACAGCAGGAGGGGTGAAGATGCAGTGGGAGATGAAGGAGAAAAACTTCCCACGCACCTGTAGCTCAGCTTCTGGGTTCTCTCATGAACATTTTTCAAAATCAGTTGTTTTATCATCTCTTTTCCAAGTTCCCAGCCATGCCACCTGAGTGTCTCGGCCACCTCAATGCCCCAGAACACACTTTTCTTCTTTTTCTTACTTGCAGACTGCTTAGGGAGGTACAACGGGGACATCAGCAGTTTGGGAAGGAGGGATATCACTCAAACAGTTGTTTCTCTGCGCTAAAAGTCTCCGACTCCGGCAAAAGCCAGGAAGAGCCATCCTGTGGCAAAACTCCAGAAGGCACCAACAGGCCCGTTCCAGGAGTCCAGAGGGGACACCTCCTGGCCACTGCCCAAACAACAGATACTAAATTTTGTCATGAACGAGGCAAGCAAAGGCGAAAGGGTTTTTTCGGTTGGTTTTTTTGATTTCGTGCTCCCCTTGCTCTGCCAGTAAATCCACCCATGCCAACAGCACCCTTTGCTCCTCCACGCACCTTCCTGACACAGCCACAGCATAGCTTCCGAAAAGAGTCAGAGTTTTGGGGCTTGCCATGCAGCTGAGCAAGCATCTGAAAAATGAGAGGAAATGGTCCTCACACGCACTGCTCCTGCACCCAGACAGTCTTTTCTGCCAAGCCCTGGGTGCTCCCAGAGACCAAGTGACCCCGCCTCAGGCTCAGGGTGGCACATCTCCCTGTGAGGGCTGCAGTATCCCCAGTAGCATCCTCATTTCATCAGCTGAGACCAGCTCTCTCCACAGATCACGTTGTCCACAGGCTGCCACAGCCATGTGCTCAGCAGCCTCCTTGGCACAGACTGACCCCACCTCACTCCCAGCTCAGCCCCTGCAGCAGAGCTCTCCTTGGGCCTTTATAGCCCAGCCCCCCATAGCCCTGCAGAGCCCAGGACAGCACAGCCCTGCCCCATAGCCTTTCCTGGCCCCCCGAACCCCTATATGGGCGGTGGCACAGCCCTGTTCCCTACAGCAAGCGCCTGCCCAACTCCCCGGGGCGCGGCCCAGTCCGTTCTAACGCCTGCCGGGCCCCGGAGCCGAGCCTGCGCCCTGTGCCGGTGCCGCCCCTTGGGGTCCGCAGGGGCAGCTGGGCTCCCCGAAGCCCCACCTGGCTCCCCGCAGCCCCGCCGGGCTCCCCGCAGCCCCGCCTGGCCCGACTCGACCCGACCCAACCCGACCCTCGGGGCCACCTCGGCTGCCGGCGCGGCCTGGCCCGACCGCCGCTCAACAGGACACCCCGGCCCCGTTGCCATGGAGACCGGACGCGGCGGACGCGTCTCCCGGGACAACAACGGCGGCCGCCTCGGGTCAATCCGC
>WEIS01053317.1:30900-41951 GCA_013389965.1 Todus mexicanus
GTGGGTGGGTGGGTGAGGAGGCTGCAGGGCAAAGAGGTGGGTGAGGAGGTTGGGGGAGATTTAGGGGACGTGGGTTGTAGCAGGCTGGAGATTGCTAGCATAGGGATGGGGCGGTGCCTTAATGGGGCTGGGTCACCCCGAGCTCCTTCGAGCATCAGTGATGTGAGCAACTGGTTGTGACCATTGCCAGAAGTTATGGGGCTGAGACCAGCAAAGGAGCAGAGGGACGTAGGCCAGGGAGTCCTGGCTGCACAAGCCCGTCTTGGGTTTCATTTCCAGGGGGCACCACCATCACTGTGGGTCACTCCTGCATCTTCCCAGAGCCCTGGATATCTCTCAGGGAGAGGGGGACCCTCGTGTTCCTGGTGAGGAGGACCAGACAGCCCCTCCTGGGTGTGGTAGAGAGCAGGGCTGGTGGCGTCTTGCAGTGTAGGGAGGGTGCCACCACAGAGGCAGGAGGGAGACGCAGCTTTAATGGCATTTGTCGATGTTTACAACATGAGTCATCCAGCTAAGCAGCCATAAATCAGCACCCCAATCCCTCCGACATCAATCGTGTCCCCTCCTCTATCCCCCCAGTGCTGGACGAGTGCCTGGCTCCTGCAGAAACAACCTCATAAATAACAGCAACAAAACAAACCCTCGCGCAACCGTGGCGGGCCCATGTGCGCCAGGCGAGAGATGAACGCCTCCCATCCATCACTTTAATGGTTGTACTCTGGAAATTAAACCTGTCATGGCCCATCAAGGTGAATGTTTTAAGTCTGTGACATCCCTTCAGCTCCCCCTCCTCCTTCCTGGCATTCTCTTTTTATTGTTCTCCTTCTTTCCATCTCTGCTCCTGCCATCCCTGTCCCCACCACCTCACCCCCGTCCTGGTGTGTCCAGTCTGTCGCTGCCTCTGTGCTCGCCCTCTGACAGAGGACCAGGTTGTACACCGAGTGGTAGATGTCTGGCCCTGAGGCTCCTGCAGCCACAGCCTGGCATCTGCCAGCATCTCAGCGCCCAGCCCTGTGTGCCTGCTGGGGCGGGGGGATAGCTCCTCTGGGGTGACAGGTCTCTCCTGCCCCGCTCTCCGTGCAGGGCAATGGCAGGGAACTGAGTACCACTTCCCCCTCCCCTCCTTTTTTCCTTCCTTCCCTGTCATTTTTCTCCCTTCCCTACATTTATTCCTCTCCTGCTCCATGTCACATCAACCATTGCAGGTTCCTGGCACCCAGCCCTTGCCCTGACTCGCATCTGCCCCTTTGGAGCAAGGGCTGCCCTTGCACCATCCCGGGGACCAGAGCTCCCCACTCCCTGGGCAGTGTCAGGGGTCATGTGTGGGCACTGGGGCACTGCCGTGCCTTGGGCTGGGCTGTCTGGGGACAGGGGACCTGGGCACCGAAGATACCACACACCCGCGGTAAGCTGCTGAGCTGGCAGCAACCACTGCGGGTCACTGTCATCCCACATAGGACTGTTGTTCATCTGTCCATCCATCCATCTATCCATCCGTCCAGCCGTCCATCCATCCATCCATCCATCCCCATGCTCCCCCCATCATCTGCTTCTGCTGTGCATCCCCATGTCCCAAAAGCACCACCTCTGTCCCCCTGCCAGGGTGCTGCCCCCCAGCCCCACGGCAGCATCACCCAGGCCTTACAGAGCCTGCCAGGCGCACCAGCCCTGCCCACTTAGCGGGGGTCAGGGCTTAACCCCAGAGCTTCCAGGGAGGTGGCAGAAGGTGTCCACTGTAATCCGGCTACCAGGGGCTGATTTGAGCCCAGCCAGAGCGAGCAAGGTCCCAAGAAGGTCATGAAAGGAGCCCAGAGAGGGACTGAAAGGGGTTCAGACGTCGCCATGGATAAAGAGGGACTCAGCACAACACTGAGCCCTCACAAGCAGCCTCAGCATCTCCCAAAGCCCAGGAGGGCTCCATCCCCACCTTATTTCAGGGTAACACCACACCAATGCAACCAGGCTAATTGCAGCGTGGAAAACAGCACCGCTGCATTAACCAGTTAATCAGCTCTGCTCTGCAGGACAGGTCAGGTTTGCCCTGCAAAGTGCAGCCCCAGCAGGGATGCTGCAGGTGCAGGAGGAGGCAGGGCAGGCTGGCACACGTCCCCGGCATCCTCCGTCCCTGCCCTTTGTGCTGCCAAGGGGAAGGGCAGCTGCACCACGCAGGGAAACGCTGCTCCAGGCGCTGCCATATCTGCAGGGAAGGGGCAGTGCACAGTCAAAGGAGGGTCTGGGGTCGCTGCCCTCCAGCTGTGCCGGGGCGCTGCCAGCTCTGCAAGTCTGCTGTGCCCACCCGGTTCCCCAGGGACCCTGTCGGGGAAACGCGGTGGCAGGAGGGGAGCAGAGCCTCCCGTCCCCTAAGGAAGAGCACAGGCATCTGGATAACAGCTTTATAGGGGAGGGATGTGGGGACACCCCCAGATACACACAGAGGAATAATTACAAGTTAAATAGAATCCAAACACACATAAGTTAAAGGGGGGCAAGTGCCCTGCAGACCCCCCTGCTCTGCCCAAGCACAGTCTGTGTCTGCCAGCAAAGAGACCCCTAACACACCTCTTCCCAGCCGGCTCTGTCCACCCTTCACAACATAGAGCCGATCTTCCTCTCCGTGGCACCCATCTCGTCCTCCTCCTCTTCCTCTTCGTCCTCTCCGCCGGAGCAGGAGGAGTCCGGGCCGTAGCCCAGCTCAGCAGTGCTGTGGTGCAGGAAACCCTGGCCGGGGCTGCGCCCCATGAACTCGGGGCTTTCGGCAGCTTGTCCTCGGGACTCGCCAGGCAGCAGCTTCTCGCAGGCTTTGCTGAGCCCTCGTTGCTTCTCGGCCTCTACCTGAGCCCCCTGCTCCTTGGCTTTGCGGCTCCGCTTCCACTTCATGCGGCGGTTCTGGAACCAGATCTTCACCTGCCGAGGTAGAAGCCCCAGGGGAGAGTGTGTACCCTTGCCCCATCCTATCCCCACTCACTCAAGCCTTCCCTGCGTGGAGGTTCCCCCCAAAGCCACTTTGTTGTGGGGCATCTCATGGTACCAAAGGTCTGTGCAAGCAGGCTGAGGCTCCTCAGGGGGGAGGAGTACCCAGGGGGGCTGCTCCCTTCGCCTGGCCCAGTCTCCACAGGATGCCCAAGGATGTGTCTGGGGACATTTTAATTTTAGCCCCACAAAAAGCCCCCTCCCTCAGTACTGTGGAGGATGTGAAGGCTCTGAAACCCAAGCTAGGGGTACTGGGTAAAAAGAGGAGCAATACTTCTGAGATGCCCTTCTCAAGATATGAGCTGAGAGTCCACCAGGCAAGTCTCTGCAGGAGGTGCCCTAGAAAGGGGCGCTGACAGGGACAGTGGGGTGCAGGGCTGATAGCAGCCAAGGGAGGGGTATCAGCATTGCCCAAGACCTTGACTTCCCTCCCTGGCAACCGCCTGGTGCCACGCACCATCCACCCGGGACCAAGGTACCTGCGTCTCGGTGAGCATCAGCGATGTGGCCACTTCAAAGCGCTTGGGTCTGGACAGGTACTTGTTGAGCTTGAACTGGTTCTCCAGCTCCAGGAGCTGCTGGCTGGTGAAGGCTGTGCGTGGCCGACGACACTTGCCCATCAAGCTGGACTGCGGGGTGGCTGCGGAGCAGACAGCAGGCAGGAGTCAAGGGACAGCAGGGCTGGGGGAGGACATCCCCTTGACAAGCCCAGGATGAGGAGGAAGGCAAGCGTCTCTTCCATCATCTCGCACCCCAATAATGGCTTTATTGCCTGGCTGATAGGAACCAGGGAGATACGTTATCAGGCCTCGGTGTGCAACTGGGATCAGTCCTGTGACTGAAATTAAACCTCCTTTTTTATTGCTGGGCCGCACAGGTGGCAACTGCCAGGGGCTGCGGCGGCAGGGCTGCCCCCGAGCCCTGCTATCTCACCCGCAGCCCTTGAAGGCGGCGCGGCGCTGAATCAGGAGGCAGCGGGAACAAAGGGACCTTTGAGAGCCCAACATGGGGCGGCTGCTGCGCCGTGTTTGATCCCTGCTTATCTCCTCTCCGATGGCTTTATTGTCTCCTTGGGGCTCGGCTTTTACTGCTTCTCCCAGCACCGCAGCAGCAATCAAACCCAGAGGTTTGCAGCTGGGAGTAAAGTGCCGAAGCGACGTGGAGGAAGGTATTAATGGGGAGAGTCCTTGGCATGTCTCCATTACCATGTGTCGGGGGGCGAGACAGAGAATCGTGGCTCCAGGGATGTGCCCTGCTCGGCAAGGGTTGCTCTGGCTTGCCTGCTTTGCAGGGCATAGGGTGCCATCCACATTATCTCTCCCCAGATTCCAGCTTTGATCCTGACCTGCCCATCTTCTGAGGTGTCTACTGAGCCCTTCACAAACACAGTGGTGACGCATGAAGCAGGAATTTATGAAGGGGACATTAACAGATCACCATACAGGTTTCATCCCAAGTACCTGGATGCTGGGTGGGACGGGTCAAAAAGGTAGAGCCCAAGCTGGGCTGGGGCTCCACAAACTCTTCATGGGAGTGGGGATAGACACAACCTTTCCTGCGTTTGCAGTGCCACAGTGCCAGAAGAGACAGCCCGTGTGACCCACCTTGCAGCCTCTGGCCAGTTAAACCAGGGACTGAGCAGAGGCACACTCTGCTGGTGGCTCTGACACACACACCGTGTGTTATTTTGCACACAAAACATATTCAAGCCTAAAACCAAATGAGAGGCTCAAAGGATTTTCAGGACAAATACAAATGTCAGATAAAAGATGGCTCAGCTCTGCAGAGTTTGGCTGCCGTCTGGGCTCTGGCTAGTCATAGATGTTCTGGCTGTACAAATCCTTGGCACACTAAATGGACCTGAGAAGGCTCCCCTCAGCTAAGGAAAGGAGGTGCCATGGGGACTAGCATCTGAAGGGACAGCGCAAGCTAACAACCCTTGCAGCTTCTCAAGGGGGAAGACCAGAGGTCTGTCAGAAAGAACTGGAAGGGAAATTCATTCAGTTAGTGTCGGTGGGGAGCACAACACAAAGCAGCCCCAGGCAGCATTGGGCAGCCTGAGGGCTCTGGCACCCGGCAAGCCCCCTCTACTACCAGAGATGTAAGAGTACACAGGGGTACCCAGTGCCTCAGTCCCTCCCTGAAGCAGGGGCTGCACTGAGCAGGCTGGCTGTACCAGGTCAGGGAAGGGCTCCTCTGAGAAGGGCCTCTTTCAGGGCATGGTCTATAGAGGATGCTTCAGGGAAAGAGAAGGGAAGAGGGTCTGTCCACATCTCAGCATCCAGTAATCTGGGACTTCTGTGCTTTCTGGAGCTGGACGCTTTTTTTGTCATGAGTGAAGAAATACCATATTCCCAGTCTGAATTCCTACCCCAAAGCAGAGAACCCAGGGCTCAGTTCCTAGGGCACAGCACCCTGGCTCAGGGGAGCACAGAGATCCTTCAGATCACCCTGAAAGGCTTCTCTGTGCTCATCCTTCAAGGTCATATGTAGCGAGATTGAAAACAGGTATGGGAAGACTGGAGGCACGGAAGTGAATCTTGACCTCAAAAGCAGTGGGAGTTCAGTCTGTCCAGCTTCAGAAGAGGTTGGAAGGCAGCTTGCTTTAACTTTAACAGCACCACCCAAGAGAATCCCTCCTCCCCAGATAAGACGCTGAGGACTGCTTGGTCTAGCAGGGAAAAGAAGGACAGAAAATTTGCTCAAAAGCCAAATAAATCCAAATGTGACATATCCCAAATGATTACCAGTGCACTGGAGCATAGTCCCTCTGCCAGCCTGAGACTCCATCTCAATGCTTATAATTCAGCCTTAGTGGAGCGGTGTCCATTACAAACCTTGTACAGATCCTGACTTCCCTGGAAACCTACCCTGCCTTCTGCCCCAGTGCTGAAAAAACCCCACAACCCTCAAACCCCTCTGTGGTGTTGTCATACATTCAAGCTACCACCAGTCCAAAGCCCAGCCGACACAGGTGTGGCTGGCCATCTAACCTGTGATCTCCTCTGACAATACACCCTTCAGCAGCTATTATTATCCGTCACCATCATTCCCCACTGTGACTTGTTCAACATTTGGCCTGCAGAGAAGATGGGGCAAGCCCAAACCAATGTAGCTTTAAGGTCCACCTTCAGCTACCCACAGGAGCAGGTCAATATGGACCTGAACAACCAACCCCTCCGTCCTCAGACCTGCTGCTAGCTTCCCTGAAGATCCTTGTCTCCTGGTAGCTCCAGCCTGTCCTGCCAGTGTGCTTTGTGGAGTCTTATGTATCATCCCATCCCCTCTCCCCACACCCCATGGCAGGCTGTCACATGGACATGGACAACATCCTCCTAAGGGATGAAAAGCAAGCATCCCGACAGGGCTCACCTTCCTCAGTCCATGCCAGCTGAGCTATGAACCCATCCTCATCACAACCAGAATCCCACAGAAAGAGTAACCCTTCGGGAAGGCTCTGCCCCTTACCCAGCTCTAAGAGAAGACCAGAACTGCCTCAGCATCACACCTTTGCTTGCCAAAGGATTTCCTATCTGCTCAGCCATCTCCTCCAGTGATATATCCAGGATCTGAGCTCATCTCAATATCCCTTCAGCCTGGCAGGGCCTGGACCCCCTAATGGGTGCCTGGCATTTACCTGCAATATCAATTAATAAATTGTTTGCCCTGGAGCTGGGAATGCCCTACAAGCCCGAGGCCAGGAGCTCCACAAGGCAGCTGCCTCCTGGATAATTAGATAAAGCTTATAAAGAGTTGTTGGTTTATTTGATACAGTTCCATCTACATGATAACAAGGGTAATCCTAGGTTGATATTAACCCACTTGGTTTTAATTTGGTTTGTTTAGCTATAGTTCACTTAACTTTGTGGGCTGGCAGATAAAGGAGAGGAAATTAGCACCCCGTCTGCTTTAGAGGTGTTTCTCCAGATGTCAGGGCTAGGAGGTGGAGAGGTGGTGTCATCAGCATTGAGGCCATCGCTGGAGGTTTCTCCTGGCCTGCCGGCAGTCATGAACATTGTCCATGGCACAACATGTATGCCCTTGCACTTGCTACCTCTGATAGCCCCTTGCTTGCCACCACTGCCACTCGATTGCTGCTTGCCAGCTGTTTCCCTGCCTGTGCTTCCTACTGACGCTAAAACCACTGTGCAGCTGGTGAGCCTGGGAAGACATTGCTTTTTGCAGTAGTTTGATATCATTTGTCTTACCTACTCTCCTAGCCCAGCACAGCCCTCCAGCCAGCTCTCCACTGCTGTGAGCAGGGTCTGGCCTGGACTCCAAGCCATCAGAGTGATGAGTGGGTCATGCAGAGAAGCGGTGCCCCGGGAAAGCTGTCTGTGCATCAGGTCCCCAGCAGGGAATCTTTCACTCTCCATGAGAGTCTGCAGCTGTATATTCCCACCTGCATTCCTACAAGTCTTTGCTGAGGGGGGTCTCCACACTTGGCTCCCACCACAGCGATGCTTTCCATGCTGATAGCCAGGGCAAACAAATCGCAGCTGCCAGAAATACTAACAGGCACTGCACTTCAGTGCCAAATGCTCCCCGTATGTGGTTCAGGAGGTGCTCAAACCTCTAGGACATGGACCCAGGCTAGGAGCAGCGAAGCCCAAGCAGGCAGCTCCCCAGCCAGCTACAGCAAGGGCACGCCTGCTCCTGCACCCAGGCCTTCCCACCCAGCCCTCTCACTCCGCATTGCAGCAGAGGCAGCCAGGCACTTCTCTGCAGAGGCAGCTAGCAAGGAAGGCATGGCACCCGCTTGCACCCACAGCAGGAGCACTTCTCTGAGCAATCCCTGCACCCAAGCCCAGGCCAGGTTCCTAAAGGTACCCACTGTCCTACACCCTCTCCCCAAACTCCTAACTCCCCTATATGCAGGTGAGAGCAGGATGAGTGTGTGCCACGTATCCTTGCAGTTTGTGGCTTCAGTTCATCAACTGTCCTGCTCCTTCCTTCACCCTGGCTGTCCCCAGGAAACCAAACTAGACCGTGCCTGCAAAACATCCCTACACGTGCAGCTAAGGAAGGAATTTATTCCAGGGTATAGACCTGGAATCCCCTATAAATAATTCACAAGGATGACCTCCTCTGGGATGCCCCAGAACATGTCTCAGGAGGCTTTCATATTCATCTTTTCCAGCTATCTGTCCACTGCTACCCAGAGAGCTAAACATGAGCAGCACCAGCAGCATGGACACTTGTGCTCAGTCATTCTGGAAACCTCAGCCAGGCAGCCCCATCCATCTGTTGGGACCCAGGAACCACTGGCAGCCCAGGAGTCCTGTGCTCCTGCCCAGCCCACCACCCTCCTCAGAGAAATGAGGGAGGTCTGTGCAGGCAGCATGTCCTAGGCGGGTGCACCTTCCTGTCCCTGCATACCCACACCGCTGTCCCTGTCCCCACAGCCTGGCCACCACAATGGGGCAATGTGAGCGCAAACCCAGCCATAACATGCAGCTGAAGCCAGTTCTGATGACAAGGGCAAAGCATGCTGCAAAGGAACCTGCTTTCTGAGCTTGCCGCAAGCCCACAAGAGCAAAGGCTGAGGATGTCCTTGAGAACATGAGTGTTCCCAGTGGGCTGAAACAAGGATCTGAAGATGGGTGAGGAAGAGAGTCTGATGACACAGTCTACACGGTGTTGAGAACAAGAAAAAACAAGGATCAGGGGAGCAGGATCCCTGAGAGAAGAGCCCCCAAACTAAGCACATCCCCCAAGGCAGAAGTGATATTCGTGGGGAGGCACAGGCAGGTAGAGCAGCTGCAAACACAGTTTCGTTATTCTGCTTCAGGGAGACATCAGCTCAAGCTCTGTCCCCAGTGTGGTCCCTGTGCTTTGAGACAGGAGGACATTTGAAAGAAAACCCTGAAATCAGTCAGGATAGAAACCCGGCTAAGAGGAGATGGAAGTAGCTGGGCTGTGTAGTGGGGGAGGAGGAGGCTGAAAGGCACCTACAGACCCTCCTCATCTGCAGATCAGGCAAGCAAAGAGAACAGATAATGATTTGCTGTGTTTGGCTTGACAAATCGTGTGAGCAAACTGGAGCAAGAAAAGCTTCACAGCAGGAGAATTGCTGAAGCACTGAACAGGATAGTCTGGGGAGAAGGAATCCCCACTGCAGAGGGCTCCCCAGAACTGGGAGCAAACACCTTATGGCAAGGATACGGATTGGGGCAGTGGTCCCTCTGATTCAAAAAATCTGTAACTTTAGCAGCTTTTACTGCATCCTTCTTACACCTCCACATGTCTCCCTTGGCTCTACTCTGCTTTGTGCTCTCCAGGGCCCCATCAAGCAATACATCGGCCCACGGGTGCTTTTCCTCCCCATGAGCTACCACAGGAGCCTGGCTCATGCTTCCCACAAGATCCATCGGCATGTTGCTCCCACGGATCCTAGCATAGCTCAGAAGTTCCCTCCACAAGCTGCGCTCATGCCTGTGGTTTGGGATTTGTCTCCTTTCAGCAGAGTTTCAGAGACAACCAGCTCTGCAGTGGATCCTGCACTTGAGAGGGATGGGGTTGATGCACAAACGCAAATTTATTGCACAGATATCTCGACATGATCCCAGCCTGAAGCTGCATTCAGGGCCATGGGAGCAGATGCAGTGGTGTGATCCTACTGTAGAAACACAACCCTGCTGAGATACACTAACAGACCCAGACCCTGTAAGGACAATATGGCCTCAGCAGAGGAGCAGGAAGGTGTTTTGCCACCTGCAAATAGAGATTCTAAATTTTTTTCCTATTTTTTCGATTTTTTTTTCCTATTTTCCTATTTTTTCTCTTTTTTGTTTTTTTTCATGCTAGAGGAGTGCACACAGCCTGGAGCACTGGAGGCTTATTCCACACCCTTAACTGCCACCACCACTTCACAGCTGGACCTATCTAACAGTCTGGGAAGAGACAGGGAAAGGGAGACAGCTCGTGGGAGGGAACAACCTTTTTTCCTTCCATCTGCCCAGGTGTGATTTGAGGAAGGAGCAATTAATGGGATGCTTCATGTTAATTTTCTCGTTTTACATTATTTTTAATTTATTTTCCCCCCCCCCCAAACGGGCTCTCAGGTTATTAAGACATATAATGTCCCTCAACTCAGCTAATAAATCCTGATACTCCGCCGGGGTCTATTAACTGGCCACTCTTGCTTTATTTCCCGCCGGCCCGATCTCTGTGGTGACCAGCTCTCCGCTCACCCCAAGCACAGAGCAGGGGCCGGGTCACTCTGCCAGAGGTGCCAGCGACAGCCCCCGATGGGACAAGAGGCTGCAGTCAGTCCTTGTGCTGCCCGTGCCCTGCAGGACCCTCCGCACCCGCAGCCCGTCCCTGCAGCGCAGGATCGGTGCCTGCCCGCGGCCCTGGCCGTGCCCTCCGTGCCAGGGGCTGTGCCCGGAGCCAGCAGCGAGCGGGGCTGGGCCGGAGCTGCCGCAGCTCCTGCGGGCACCAGACTCCCCGCATCCCCCCGCAGCCCAGCCCCGACGGGAGGCTGCTGCCGCTCGGACCCGGCCGGCTTCGTTCCCAGCCGCTCTGGGCAGCCCTAATTCGTTTCCCGGGGCCGGTTCCAGCCGCCGCTTCTTTAATTTCGTTTCGTTCCCGGCGCGGCGGACCCCAAGGAGCCCGCAGAGGCCGTGCGGGGCCGGCAGCCGAGTGCGGGAGAGGTTCAGCTCTGCCGGCACCGCGCCGGGCACTGCCCATCGGGGCCGTCCCGCAGCACCGGGCCGCTGCAGGGCGAGATTTTGCCCTTCGGATCCGGTTCCCGGGAACCCGCAGCCCTCGGAGGTCTTGTCCCGCCGCCAACGGGACCCCCTAAACCTGCCCTGGCTTGGATGCGGGTGCAGCAAGAGCCGCGCATTGGGGTGAGCCCCGCAGTCCCTGCCGGACTCCCCACCCGCCCCGCCTCGGAGCCGCCCCGGGGATGCGCCAGCCCCGGCCTCGCTGTGCCCCGGAGCTGGAAGAGGCGAGAGCCGCGTTCGCCTCGACGTGAGCGAGGATCGGTCCCCGGGTTACTCACCGTGGAAGTCGGAGAGCCTCGGCACCAGCATCCCGGCTCTGATCCAGTGCTCCAGAGGCAAGGAGCCGGCCAC
>WEIS01053317.1:42965-65584 GCA_013389965.1 Todus mexicanus
CCCGGCCACAGCGGCGGGGAGGCTGCAGGGCCCGTCCCTGCCCGCTCTGCCCCTAACCAGCCACAAAACCCAGCCCAGCCCTGCTCCATACCCAGGGGGTCCCCCCCGGCCTACAGGACCCGCTGCCCAGAGCCAGTTTTGCTTTCCTTAGACCCCCCGGTGAAGAACTAGCTCTGTGATTGCAGCGGCTGGAGGAGGTCCAGAGAAGCCAGGCAGACTTCGGCACGTGTAGGTGAAGCCCTGCTGGGCTCCGGTGCTGTCCCGACTCTACCGAGGCACCTGGGGGGCAGAGTGCGTGGCTGGGAGTGCAGGAAGAGACTCTCTCTCACTAGCACATCGTGTATGGGGATCACTGGCAATGCCCATCTATGCCATATCCCATTGCTCTACTGAACCAGGAAGATCAGTGGACCTGAGCCCGACACACACAGGGGCCACCACCCTCCACCACCCGTGTCTGTCCAAGATGCCAACAGAGCAGGTGCCTACAGACAGACTGTTACTCATTTGCCTGATCTTATCTTTCCCAGACATGACACAACTTGGAGAGTGGCAGAAGGGCAGAGAGGAAAGCCTTGGCTGGTCTGGGAGATGTGGGTGAACAGGAACAGGGCTGGCCTAGACCCCTTGGCACTGGCCTTCAAGGGAGAGGCAAAGTGTGTACCAGTGCATGTGGTCTCTGGCATCGAAGGTCTGTGTCTGCCTGAGTCCCACTTTTTTGTGAGACACTGAACAGCGAGACAAACCTCTGCTTGTTTGTGTCCAATGCTCTTTGGAAGGCAGCTGCTATTACCTTGCCTAAATATTATAATACCTAAAGGGAGCTCCTCTCCCTGTATTTCCTCCCCCTTCAGCATTTCCAGCACTGCTGCATTCCCTGAGCGAGAGGTGGGTCCACCCCCTTGTACCCTACAAGCAGATGTCCAGGGAGAAGAAAGGCAGGGGCATATGGGGTCTTCCTCAGCCTCCCGTGCTTTCTTTGCTCAATAACCCCAGGAGCTTCTCTTCCCCAGGCCCATCCAGCCTGTTCTGGAGCCTGCTGAGCAACCTGTACACCCCTCTGCAGGGAGCTCCAAAGCTCCCACGTGTGGGACTACTTCCTCCTTCCATTGCCTGAACCCAGCACCTGTGAGCTTTACTGTGTGGTCCCAAATCCTTGTGTGGGAACAGACGCACAATGGCCCTTTTCCAGCTGCCTCCTTGGGAGGGAGGAGGACAGGAATCAGCCCCATGGGCAGCCCAGAGCTGGATTTGCTCAGGAGATTTGACGTGAATATCAGCCCACCCTAACACACCCTACTTGGGCAGAGGATACTGAAGATGGAACAATCTTTATTCCTACCCCCAGCACCCCTGTGCCTACAACTGTAGCCTCTCTCCGCTATCAGGGTGGCTGTAGAGCTCCCACTCCTTCCCCTCAATCCATCCCTCTCTGCTTTCTCAAGGACAAAAGTCAATGTCCCTACCAAGCAAAAAGACCCCAAGTCCTTTGCTTCTCCCCCATGTGAGCAAACAACCCTGCCAAGCAGCAGGCATGGGCAGGACAAGATTTGAGGAGGAATGGAGCAGCCTGGCTCCGAAGCACAGAGGAGAACAGCAGCAAGTACCCAGGGAGCAGGGGACACAGCAGAGGTAGGACACCTCTTCAGTTGAAGGTCAACAGGCTGCAATGATGACAGCGGTGAGGGAGGAGCCACCACTTCCTTATCTGGCTCTCCAGGACTGGCTCCAAAGACTGCAATGGCTTGTTAGCATTGCACAGGGAACATACCTTGAGCCCTGGGGCAGAGGTTGAGGCTGCTGCACCGGGCACAATAGAGAAGTCACCACTACAGTGACTGCCGTGCTTGAGTGAGGCTCATTTGGAGGCCTGGGTCGCAGCAGCAATCAGAGCCTTATTGTCCCCATGGAAGTCCCCTGCAGTACTCAGGGAGGCTCTCCAAAGACAAACAGCTCCTCCAGGGATCACCAGCCCAGGCTGATGCCCAATTCACCGATCTCAGGGTGATGAGGTATAAGTGTCCAGGCTGCAGCATTTGAATTGCACAAGAGGGAAATTTTTGCAGACACCAGTCACAAAACCTGTGTGAAAACATCCCAATAATCTTGGAAAATCATGGAGGGCGATCCATCCTCCAGGTGAGTCAAACTCAGACACTGGGACCCTGAAAAAGGGTTGTCCAGGGCTTGGAGTAGCTGGTAAACAGTTCACACCATGCAGGGCAGAGAGCCAGAGCCCAGAACTGTGCACAGGAGAGGCATGCCGAGTGGTGGCCAGCAGAAGGGGCGGGATGCAGGCAGTGATAGATGCCAGGGTGCTGATGAGTTCACAGTCTTCAAGATCATTAATCAGATCAGAGCTGGATTAAGGTGTCCAAGGTCTGATTAGCTTCATTTCCCGCCTCAGGAAGGAGGGAACTCTCTTGCCCATCCATCAGGTCCTCTAGTGACAGCTCACCTGGTTGCTAACTAGATGTGAGGACTAATAAGTGAACATGACTGTGGCCTGGCCCCTTACTTCTGCCCAACATCCTTCCTCCACAGGAGGGTTTTCACAGAAGATCTAAGACAACCCTGAACATCAGCTACAGGTAGCAGACCCCAGGATATCAGCCAGAGGGAGAGCTCGTTCCCACAACCTGGGGGTGCAGGTCACAATGGACAAGAGCTGCCTCAGGAAACCACTTCAGTTCATGAGGAGGTGGAGTTTAAGGGGGGATATTTCCAGCCAATGCCATATTGCTCTCAGTCTCCCTGCAGCTCGCCATGTGCTGTTGCCCTAGGACCTGCTCTGCTCACCCAGTGGTAGCAGAAGCCTGACAAGGTGACCAGCTCTGTGAAACAGGCCAGCAAACACCACCTTGCTGCTGTGGAATTCCTTGAGTGCATCTAGGACAGATCTCCTAAGCCACATTTAGAACTAGATAGACTGGCTTGAAGCCCTGAACTAGCCACCGTGCTCCTCCTGTCTCTACATCCCATACTGGCTCAAGAACACCCCATCAACATCTCCACTTGTCCCTGGCCTGATGCAGCTCATGTTGGCTGTGCTCTAAAGGTGCCTCCACACTGAACCACTTAGTCTACTCCTGTCCAGCAAGTGCAGACCAGTGTGGGGTCCATGTTGTCCAGGCAGTAGAGAGACTCCTCAGCTCCCTCACCTCCCTGGCAGGACCCCGATCACAACATCCCTCACTGAGATGGCTGGGCAGCACCAGGAGCGTTCACATAGCCCAGGGTTTCTTGGGACTCTTCCATTTTCCTAGGCATGTTTTTTTTTAATTTTCTGAATATGCCTCAGCTGGATGTTCAGAGCCCCATCTTTCTTCAGCCACCTGAAAAGAGCAGTCCGAGCAACGTCTATGTGGGTGTACATAAGTCCTGGCTTTTTATTGCTGATGGGAAGGTGCCCAGCTAGACGGCTGGAGCTCTCCTTACTGTGTCCCTAGCCTCAGATAAACTCCATGCAGCTCCCATTCATGCAAGGTCAAGCAGCAGGAGTAAAACTAGAAGACCAAACACCCACATGGCCAAAGACACACAGCTCTGGTGCACACAGCGTCTGTAGAGACCTACAATGCTACCTAGAGCAGTTCACATACTTCCCCAAACTATCGCCAGCAATGCTTGAGCTCTCGGAAATGAGCCACGGGGGTCACAGGTAGTATTTGGGAGCACAGTTCAGTTTTACAGCCCCACCACTTCCTCAACGTCACCTTGGGAAGAAACATAACGTCCCTCAGCAAACCCAACTGCCCCAAGATCAAAGTCAAGAGTGCCGAGGAAAATCCATACCCTGATAAAAAATTACCAACTGGGACCAGATTTTCATTTTCCCAGGATCAAGTCTTTATCACAGACATCAGATGAAGACAAGACCCATGATGAGGCTGTGTCTAGATTTCCACCTAACCTGTCACTTTGACTGTTCCTAGATGCACAATTTAGGTCCAGGTCCTTCTGGTGGGTTTGGGTCACCTCCTGCCTTCCATCAACAGAAATTACCTTTGAGACAAAAACCAGTGCAGGAACTGGTGTGTTTAGCCTGTCCCAGAGAGGCGGCAGGCACCCTGTTTTCTGCCCAGGCTATAGCTTTAAAGGCTTGAAAGAGGATGGCTGTACCTGCTCACTAAGCATTAACTATGCCCCAGGTCACAGCCCCCAGAGCTTTCCAGCTCTAGAAATTATTTCCCTGTAAGAGACTTACGCTGACACAACCTTG
This sequence comes from Todus mexicanus, assembly GCA_013389965.1. Taxonomy (NCBI): domain Eukaryota; kingdom Metazoa; phylum Chordata; class Aves; order Coraciiformes; family Todidae; genus Todus; species Todus mexicanus. The sequence continues at coordinate 47,188 of WEIS01053317.1, forward strand.
TTTAAAGTGTCTCTTGGGAAGCAGGGGATCTTGCTGCTCTGGCATCTCAGATCATCTTGCAGCACTCCTAAGACTCAAGCCAGCAAGCTAGTGGAGAAATACAGCCCACAAGCATCATGGATGCTGAAAACACAGGCTGTAAGCCTGCTCACAGGTGTTTTCCCAGCCATTCCCCCATGAGAAGGGCTGTGGAAGCGTCCCACTATCATCTGTTCTCTGCAGCCTCCAGCTCAGAGCAAGCTGAGTCCCTGGTGAGAAATGCTGGGTGTAAAAGCCTCTGATCTGCTCTAATGTGGGGTGTCCCAGGTTTTGTGGGAGCCCTGACTACTGCCCAAGCAGGATGCTGCCCTTCCCTTGCCCCTCGCAGCAGGGCCACCCGCTATCTCTGGAGTCTGGGAAGCCGCAGGAGGCTGGTGGGGAAGGTAAACAAACTGCCAGCCCCGTGGTGATTTGTGGCTAAACGAACAGTTGAAGTCAACTTCGAGTGGCCCGTTAACCAACCAGGTAATGAGTTTTAATCAGCCCTGCAGCGATGGAAGCCGAGCCCAGTCTCTGTCAGACCTGGCACAGGGGTCGCAGGCTGCTCGCTGGCCTCCCCTCTGCAGCACCTCTGGCAGAGGCATCCACAGCACTGTCGTGGGAGCAGAGCAGCCATGCGGAGAGCCCCACGGAAATGCTCACAGGTCTTCTCGCCCGTCTTTAGGGGTCTCCTCCTGCTCTGGTGGTGGCAGGAGACAAGTGCCTGGCAAGTCACTGAAGCTCCCTCCCTGGCTGCTTCCAGGGGTGCTCTTCTCAGTCACTGCCATGTTCTGTCCTCGCCTGCATCCCCTCACACATGGGTCTGCCTCCTCCTGCCCAGACCAGGGACTTCTAGACCAGCCACAGGCTCCCAAGGGCTTCTCCATCCTGGCACATCAGCTGCTCAGTTCCACAGTCGGGAATCCATCCTCAAAGGCAGAAATCCCCTCACCTCCCTTCCCCTGCCACTGCCTGGGCTTGGTGGGGTAGCCAGCACCTCCTGCCCACCTTACCCAGCCTTCGCGCCTGCCTCCACACAGCACCACATCCCTGCCCCGAGTGAAGGGGTTAACAGGCAAAGCAAACACAGCTCAGTCCCTTCTAAACAGGCCTCCTGCAGAGATTTCTGAGCAGCTGTTTATTTAGCCAAGTAATTCCTCAAATAAACAGCCCCATCTCTGATGGGCTATGGCAAGGCTGAGCAGAAAGGCATGTTAACAACTCCCATCCTGGAGCAGAGGGAAGGCAAATGGGAACGGGGTGGCTGGGAGGGTGCCTAACACTAGCAGAAACACCCAGGGCAGCTCTGAAGCATCACACCTAATCCCAGCACATGTCCACTGCAAAGTGCTGGGGCATCCTGCAGGATCAGGCCCTACAGTTGCAGACAGGGGATGCCCGAGGGCTCCCCTCTCCTAGCTGTAGGCTCGGCTTCCAGAGATGCAGCAATGCGCTTGCAGGAGTGCTCAGGCTTGGGGACAGACAGCTTGTCCTGTTGTAAATGCATGGCTTGCAGAGACAGAGAAACACTGTCAGCTCAGATAGTCTCTTGCAAGGACATGGGATCTGACTTTCACATTTCCAGTCCCATTAGCCACTGACCCCTTTCCTCTTCGATCCTGAAACACCGTGAACCTACAACACCCACCCAGAGGTTTCCTTCATCCCAGAATGAGTTCTGGCAGCACCTGAGCTTATCCTCAGGGTCTGTCCTCACCCCAGGCCTTCACTGTGAGGGGAAGAAGCTAAACAGCCAGTATGTCCCATAGCCCTGCATTATCCAGGAAAGCAGGAAAGCGACTGAATGCACAATATCCCTCCTGTTGCATCCCTACGCCCCCGCTCCCACAGCGCTTGCCCAGCACATTGTGTCCAGTGCAACATGTTTCTGACACAGCTGGGACTCCAACACTCCCGCTGCTGGGCACATCAGGGGATCCCCCAGCCCTGCTTTTCCCTGTCACCTCCAGGATCTTCTGGTTCTGCTCCGCTGGATCTTGTCCCAAGGTGAGAGAGAAGGAGCCAGGCCTGGGCTCTGGGGGTGCAGCACACCGATGGGTGCAGGGTGACCCTCCCCAGTAGCACAGCCTCACCTCTTCTCTGTTAATGGCCTTTCCATGGAGTCAGCTCCTAACCTGCTCCCAGGGTGACTGGATAAATCAGCTGCTCCTCCCAGGACCTTGAGCTCTAATTAATGTCATCTCATTAACGAGATAACTGGCCATTTATTACCCTGTCTCCCTGGCTGCTGATTAACTCTTTCCCAAGGCGGGGGCAGTGGGCAGTGATGCCATGGGACAGGAATGGAAGGAGTGGGTGACGTCTCTACAGAGAACCAGGGACACCTCAATAAGAGGAGGACAGGTGGAGGGACAGGCAAGCAGGATGGCAGGATGTTTGGGTCTTCTTCCCAGTAGTACGGTATGGGCTTGGCGGATCGAAGCCTTGGAGAAGCTGCCAAGACTCATGGGCTCCCCCTGAGGTGCCACCATGGCCTCCCTCATATCCCCGTACCTCAGTGTGCCCAGGGGTCCCTACTCCAGCCCATGGCGGAGAGCATGGCCAGGACCTGGAGCTCAGCACAAATCCTCTGCAACAACGCTGACTCTCAGCCCCTATTTTGAGGAGCTGTCACACAGTCCCACAGGTGGTGGGAAGCCACCAGAGAGTCCTTGCCTCTAGGCAGCCCGAGCTCCATCTTCCTGTGCCCCAGAGCAATGGGGCAGGATGATGGACCCCAGGACAAGAGGGAGCCTCTGACTTGCCCTTGACCTGGGCTTGGGTACGGAGGGCAGGAGCAAGGGGGCTGTGGCAGGCACGGTGCCCCAGCAGTCCAGCACCAGGCTGCAGGAGCTAATGCTCTCCATACATCAATCACAGTGCTCAGTGGCTCTCTATTAGTGGGAGCAGTGGCTGGTTAATCAGGCTGAGGGCTTCGGCTCGTTAAGCTGACACCTCCGTTGTGAGAGTGAGACATGAGGGCACGCAAGGTGCCACTTATTTATTTTATTCTTTCCCAGGGAATATATTAAACAAATTAAATTCCTGGAGTGTTGGGTCAGCACAGCCAGCTCTGCGCCTGTCCCAGCTCCACCTAGCTCAGTCGTGGGGAGGGGACCATGCTCCCCAGCCTGCAGCAAACCACTGGCCCCACAGCAGGCCCCCAGGCCCCCCTCCCCATGCCTCATCAGTCCCTTGCAATAAGACACAGACCTCCTATTCCCCCTGTTCCACACCCTGGGCTTTGCTGTGACCATGGCTGTTTGCCAGTGCTGAGCATCGTTAGGAGTGCAAAAGACCTTGTGGGAAATGCAGACCATAATTTCATGTGGAAAGTCTCCTGGGAACTGCCTGCTTTCCCTGAATGGGCTTCCTTGGCCCCACAGGGACAGGAGCTGTGGGGTAGCCTTGGGTGCTTTTGGGGCAGTGTGTAACACTCCCTGCTCCAGGGAAAGCCTGGGGCTGGTTTCAGCCATAGCACCAAGCCTTTTGCTTTGCACGCTGGTATTGGGGACACCTGGACCAGTGGCAGGTTGTCACTGCAAGGTCCCTCTGCAAGGAGGAGTGCTGGGAAGGAGTGCACTTATTCTCTGTGAAGACTGAGTCTCCACCACAGGACTCCAGGAGCTGGGGATTTAGAAAAAAACACTGTGCATCCCAAGAACAGCTTTCACACCACGAGCATTAATGTCACTGGCACTGGCCTCAAATTGTACAGAGCCTTGAGAACAAGGGGCTTTGCTGAAGCATTCCCCTCACTGGACCCTTTGCCTGCTTCAGCATCAGTCATCACTCCAAAACCAAGTGTTGCCCCCGCTCAAACCCCTGAGGGTTGGAATGCTGTTTCCTCACTGCTGGGCTGCTCTGCTGCAGCCCAGCACCAACTGTGTTTCAGCCCTGCTCTGGGTCTGGTTGGGTGACAGCCATGGATGCAAAATTTGCTGCAGATTAGTCACCAGTCCCTAGAATTGTTTATTTATGGATCATTTGCAACTCTTCCCTCTGTCACCACCTTTTACCTCTCCATTCTTCCAGCAAAGTCAGTGGCAGCCTGTCCTGCTCCTCTGTCCCACCCCACCTCATCCCAACCCATCCCATCTCGTCATCACCATCTCTTCACAGAGCCCAGTCCTTTCCACTCCACCTCAGTCCTTCAAGTGCTTCTTCATTTCAGGAACAGCCCCACCTTTTGCTGGTGGAAGGGTGACTCCCTGGAGGTTAGTGAAGAATTAGAAATAATTTAATTTACCTCCCCGTTCAGGCGCTTTGATGAGCTGAAAGGCCCCTTGTCAGGCAGCGAATCCATCTTCCTCCAGCCTTACATCAAATTTCATTCACTAATTAGAAACTCCTGCCCTGGAGCGTGCTGCCCCCACCCCGGCCGCCCCTTCTCCCCACCAGCACCATTATGAAAATAAATCGTTCCATTAACTGCATTGTTGTGGCTGTGGGGCCCAGCACTGGGAGTTATTAGAGCAGGAAGGAGGGCGTTGGATTAAGACGAATGATTTATTAAGGAAAAGGACCCTGATTAGATTCTTACTCGTCCCCTGTGCGTGGCTACATACTCACACACCCTCTGCCCCGACGGCTGGGGCAGCCCAGAGCCATTTGTGGAAGGTCAGTGCCAGATGGCTGCGGGGTTTCTCCCAGGGCTGTGTCCTGATGGCTACTCTTGTGGCACTGGGAGCCCCCGTTTTGCACTGGGACAGTGTACAAGGTAATGGCTGATGCCTACTGCCAAACCCGCTGCCTGCCTCTCCTTTGTGGCAGCACCCCCAGCTCTGCTTGCCCTGTACCAGGGTGCTGAGTGGGTCCTGATGACGGGTGAGGGGGATATGGGATGGGAAAGGTGGGCTTTGGTGTGTTAGCTCCATACCCCATGATGCGTGAGAGGGAATTAGAGGATGCTCCTCCAGCAGGAGGATTGGCGGGGCTCATTCTGGATTTGGGGAGAGGGTGTCAGCCTCCTTCATGGGTCTGGGGTGTTCTCACCTGGGAATTGTGGGGTGGCGATGGCTGCAGAGGCAGCCACTGCCCACGTCCTGTGGTCCTCACAGTCCCTATGTTGTCACCACGGGCTATACACGTGTTCTCCAGTCTGTCCTCAGAAGGGACAGAGATCAGGGACACAGGGACACCTGGGTGCTCCAGACACTGGCTGACATATAAAGTATCCGGGATGGAAAGACGGGAATTTGGGGGATTTGATGATGATGCCGAGGGCCGGGGGTGTCCAAGTCTACGCAGTGAGGCGATGGGCACGTGTCTGTCCAGGGGTAAAGGTATGTGTAGAGCGTGGTTGTGTGTGTCTGTCTGTCCACGTCCATACGGGCACAGCAGGCTGTGGTGTGATGCCCAGAGGCTGCTGCCTGCCAAAGCACCTCCATCCCTGCCCAGGGAAGCCACCAAGTACAGACAGAGGCACTCTGGGCCCCTGAAATGGAGGGGGGCTCCCGAAGCTGTCCCCACACAGGTGTCATGGCTGAGTGAGGGGCAGGAGGTGAAGGCTTGGGGCAGAGAGGGAGGCGGGGGAGGCTTTTGGGGTGCAGGACGGGCTCTGCAGCCCACACTATGCACCTTCATGGGGCTCCCATGGGCCTAGGGCAGGGATGTTGGGATGCCCCCCACAACAGCGCTGCAGAGAGGTCCTACCCCTACCCCCAGATTAGCAGCACTTCAAAAAGCCATTAAACTAAATCAAGTGAATGCAAATGAGAGAAGGAGGCTGGTACAGGCTCCTTCTGAGGGCATCTGCCAGCTGGCAGCGTGTGGGGCTGAGTGGGGCTGGACAGCCTCTGCTGGGCTTTTTGGGGGGCCAGCTATGGGTCAGTCTGTCCTCACCAGGAAGAGGATCTCTGCAACCTGCTGTGGCATTGCCTGCAGGCCCACACATTTTGGGCTGACCGTCCCCATCACCATCACAGTCCCGGCCATGGGGACCTGTTTGGACCCAGAGCAGACCTTGCCCAGACGTATTCCCCCATCTGCGAGAAAGTTTTGGCCTTCGAGTTCTACAGGATCTCCACCCTGTTGTCATCTCCTGCCCACACCACTCAAAGATACAGTTCCCAACAAACAGGAATTTTTGGGGTGCTCTGCTCCCACTCCCCAAGCCCAGCTGCTTCCCCTCTCCTTTGCCAGGACCCTGGGAGCCAGTGTGCCCGCCTGGGGCTGGAAGTGGGGTTGGCTGCTCTGCCACAGCAGAAGGCCATGGGGCGAGGGACAGACGGGAGAGGCGGGGACGGGGACAAGGTTCCCCCTTGTTAACAACGCTGGACCCTGTAGCCTTTTCAAGGCTGTGAATAGGGGGCGGTACCTCTCCTCCCTTCAATTTGGGGCCGGGGGGGACGTTGGCGCTGGTTCAACATGCTCAGACAGGGCTGGAGAGGTGGGGGGAGGACACGTTATCCCAGATGGGAGCATGTGGGGGGTTTCTCCTGCCACCACATGCCCTTCCTCTCCTTCACGCCCACCATTCACATGGTAATGAGGACAAATTGATGGAGAGACATCCATTGTGGTATCCTCCAGCCCAGCCCTTCTGCCGGCCACCCACCAGCATCCCCATCCATCACCACTCGGCTGAGGCTCTGGTGGGACCCCCACGCCCAGGACTGGCACTCTGGGAGACTGGGTTGCTTCAGGTGCCCGCCAGCTCTCTCAGGGCTGAGTGACAAGAGAGAGGATATCCAGGAAAGGAAGAGCCCTCTGTAAGCTCTGTCTGCCAGCTGGACATCATTTTGTCCTCACCATCCTTGCCACGGGGCTTTACAGGTCTAGGGGGGAGTTAATGGAGCCTCAGAAAAAGACATTGCAATCTTATTTATGGGTGTCCCCTCTTCCTCTCACTGCCCTGGGACCAGCCCAGAGCCAGGACAGACCCCACTTTTCCTCCTTCCACCCCAAAGCAGCCCCCCCATATCCTGCAGCATCCTCCTAAGTGGGGCAAAAAGCTGTTCCCCCATACTCACTGATACCCTAAAAACCTGGGCCCGGAGGCGGGACTGCCCAAAGGGCACATCATACTTCTGGCTCCCTCCAGCATGCCTGCAATCGCAGCCTGATTGAAATTTCGCTCCATGAAGTGCCTCTCGAAAGCCTGACTCTGTGCCCCACCCCCGGGGACCAATTTGTCCTTCTTTGTAATAAGAACCTACTTAAATTAGCTCAGCCGCCGTTAAATTAGCCGTGGTGCTGAGGGCTCCTGCTGACAGCCTGCTGCCGAATTGCTCTGCACTCGCCATGCTGTGGGGTCCAGGGATAGCCCTGGGGGGAACCCTGCTTCCAGCTCCCCCAGGGAGACCAGGGCAAGGCAGCTTGGAGATGGGGAGGGGGGTGCATAGAGAGGTGTGTGGGTGGGACCGATATGGGGAGACTATGGGGATGCTGGCTGGTGGTCTTCCCCGGGATGGAGGGGGGACAGGGCTGGCAAGGGGCGAGGGAACAGTGGCTAGCGCTAGTGACACTGGAAACCTGTTGTACGAGGCAGGGGGTCCATCTTCTCTGGGAGCACTGGCTTAGTGGATGTTGTGGTGATGGAGAGATGATGAGGAAGGATGTCACAGCACAGCCAGGAGCTGGGGCGCTGGGCCCAGACTGGGATGTCGAGGCATCCCCATCAGTCCCACAGTGCCTGTCCCTCCTGTGTCCTGCCCCACTTGCCCTAGTTTCTGTGTGGCCTGAATAACAGTGGGTCCCATGTAGGCTGGGTCACTCCTGCAGCCTCTGGCTGCCCACCTCCCCTGGGGAGTGGGGAGCGGGGAGTGGGGAGGAAGAACTCACCCTTACTGGTGAGGGGCACTGTGGTGTCCAAATCTTGCTTTTAGAGAAGCGCAAGACGCCCTCTAGCTATGCCTGCCCTGGCAGTAAACATTCCCGATCTCTGCCAGCCCTCCTCACACCAGAGCTCAGAGCGCCCTCCTGGGAGATGATGGGTTTATTGGGCCATGTCCCCGACCAGGAAAGGTACATCCAGTGAAGAGACAAAAATACACCTGCAGCTGGCCACGCTCGCGCTCCATCACTTCGCCCTGGACAACAATCACCATAAAAACTGTGCTTTAAAATAATCTTTAAATAATTTCTGCTTCGTGTTAAAAAACAACAACAACAAAAAATCATCCCCCCACGACCAAACAGCTTTTGCCCCCCGGCCTCTCCCGCCTCACCCTGCACGCGCCCACACTGCCTCCCGCCTACGGTACATACAAAGAGCAGATAAATAAATAAAGACACATGATGCTGAGGGGGGACACGGGCCACGGCCCCACTCCTGTCCCCTCACCTCCGCTAACGCGGAGCCAGGGGAAGCTGAGGCTCTAGTTAGGATTTAGTGGGGAGAGGCTGTGGCTGCAGCTCTGATGGGACTCCCCCCAGGTCCCGGGAGCAGGTGAGCAGCAATGAGTTGCCCTGAGGGTTTGCGGTGCTGGGGGGGTCGGGAAGGTCAGGCCAGACAGAGTCTGGAGTTTGGGGAGGTTTTTTAACTTTGGGGTGGGAAAGGCATGGCTTTGGGCTGAATCAGCTTGGGGTAGGATGTCCAGAAGGCAAGGGAGGGAGTGCTTTCTCCGCAGTCGTTTTACTTCCCCCAGCTCCCCTCAACCCCTGCTCCCACCAGTGTGTGCCCACACCTGGCTGGCACTGGCACCCTCTTACCACCACAACTGCCTCCACAGCCCGCTCTCGCCAGCCCAACCCCCCCGTGCTGCCGCAGCCTCCCCACAGGCGTGCCCAGCTGGGTGGCTGCCACGCTGGCTTTGGGCTGAGCTCAGGGTCCTGCTCCCCAGCCCCCTGCTCCAGCAGCGCTTGTGTCACCAAGTCAGGGGTCTCATGCCAGAGCCGTGCCAGCTCCTCCAGCCCTGCCCGTGCTTGGGCACCCCAGGCATACAGAGGCTGGTTTTGGGTACCCCCCTGCACCCGCAGGCAGAGCCTAGGGCAAGGCACAGTCCCGGTACCTGGGTCACTCCTCCCAACTGTCCAGTCCCAGGGGTGGGAATGGCATCCCCACCCTCCTGCCTCGGTCACCCAGCAAAGAGCCCTGGGGCCCCTCTGTCAGTGCCCCCCGTGGTGGGTGCAGACAGGTTGGGAGACCCGCAGGAGCAGCCTGCAGCCAGGGGCTCTCTCCTCCTCCTGCTCGCCCCGTCTGTCAGACCTCCATCCTTAGCTAATTCTGCACACGCACACGCACGTCACACGCACACACACAAATAGCAGCATGTGGATCCAGCCGGGGGCACCCCCATGTCCAGGGGGGACCTTTCGTGACTCCCTCCTGCCCCCAGGCGCAGGGAGTGAGGAGGGGGCAGTGGGCATGGAGGAGGCACACCAGGCAGTGCCGGTGCCCCGCAACCAGGGCCGGCTCTGCCCCGAGCAGGCAGGGCTGGAGGCAGCTCCCCACGGGCACCCAGCTTTGGCAGGGAGCGCTGGCTCCTGGTGAGCCGCCCCGCAGCCACCACCTCTGCCAGCAGCGCCGGCTGCGGCCGGAGAGCACCCTCAGCTCTCTGCCTGGGATAACCCCAGAGGGTGGAAGCTGTCAGGGGGCAGGAGCACCCTGCCGAGGCGATAGAGCAGCCCCGAGTACCAGTGCACGCCGTCGCCCTGTACCCCTGGCCACCCCACCAAGCTGTGGTAGAGCCGGAGTGGCCAGAAAGCCATCTGCGCCAGATGTTGCTCCCGCACCAGGGCAAAGCACGAGGCCACCATGCCGTCCACCACCAGAGTCCCGTGGCGCGTCAGCGGGGCGTAGGCTCCCACGTCCCTGCGGTCCCGCACTCCCACGACCTCGGCGGGCTGCAAGCCGCCCTCCCCTGCCACCACCAGCACAAAATGTCCAGGGCGCACGTGGCTGGCAAAGGTGGGACGGAAGTGGGTGGCCGGTGCCGAGGCGTTCTTGGCCACGAAGAGCAGGTGGGTGGGAGTCAGGGCCAAGCGCCGCGGCGGCTCCCGTGTCTCGATGACATGGAAGGAGGTGAGAGCGTGAGGCTCCTTGTCCAGGAAAGCCAAGAAGTCGCTGTAGATGGGCCTGCCCGCCCCGTCCATTGCCAGCACCCGCTGGCCTGGGCGCAGTGCCCACAGCGGCATTCGGGCACCGTCCTCCAGCGTCGCCAGTGCCCGCCCCGGGAAGCAGCCCCCGGTCTTTGCAGCGGCTGAGTGCTCTGCACAGGGAGAGAGAGAGGACAGGAGGGTTACCCATCTGTCACACCCCCAGCATCACCCTTCCACAATGCACAGAGACCCTCCCAGGCTGCCCAGCTTTGCCCACCTGGGAATAAACCTGCCCTGGCATCACCAACATGCATGTGTCCCCTACACACCCCCAGCCACCAATTCAGCCTTCCTGGGTGCCTGTTCCCCCAACCACCATGCAGCTGGGAGCGGCACAAGAGCGCTCGAGCCACCTATGGCAGTACCTGCTCCCTGCTGTGGTGCCGTGGTGCTGTGACTGCTCTGCAGAGCTAGGTCCCAAAACCCACCTAGCAAGGGGAGTGGGGCACAGCCACAGCCTCAAAACGTGCAGGGCAGTGCCAGGCGACACCCAAAGCTTGAAAGGGGGGAGGCGGAGTCACGGGCTGGTGGCAGGCTGAGGAGCAGAGTGCCTGATCGAACTCTGCATGCCCACAGCATCCCCATCCCCTGCGATGCTGGGCATGGTTACCACTGGTGAGGATGTTATAAGGAACGGTGCAGGGTGCAGCACCCTCCCCCAGCAACACGGCACCCTCCATCCCCCACTGCAGCCCTGCTGCCTTCTGCCGCCTGCTCATCCCTGATGCCAGCTGACTCCCTCTCTGAGCTGCAGGGAGATGTCACATCTTGTGGCCACCATCAGGCAGGACAGAGCCACACTAGTGATTGTCCCAGGGTAAAGCACCCAAACTCTCTGGGGCTTGTCCCCTGGCTGGGATAGTGACACAGCAATCCCACACCTCCTCAGATGAAAAGATGCAGGAATTCAGCAAATGTCACCAGGGGCCCCCCCTGGCACTTAGCAGGTGAACCTTGACTTCCCAAGGAAAGGTGCTCAGCTACCATAGCAGCTCTGGTCCCCCAAGCCACAGTTATCCCCATCTTAGTGACGCCCTCCCATCACCTGCCAGGGGCATCTCATCTAGGGTCCATCTCCTGGCCCTGCACAGTCCCAGCCTCGAGCTCCCAGCCCCCCTCAGGGCCCTCTCCCAGCTCCCTCTAATCCCTGAGCATCCCCCCATCACTCCCCAGCTTTGAGCAGAGCCAAGTCCCAGCCCCCAGGCCCATGAAGAGAGGCATCCATCTCTGGGACAGAATCCTTTTATTGCTCAGACGAGGTGCAGCGTTCGTCCCGTGCCTGCCCCAGAGGCCAGGTCCCAAATCCTGCACCCTGCATCCCCAGGCAAGTGTCAGAGCCGTGGGGAGGGCCTGGCAGGAGGGCAAGAGGGGGGCACCTGGCAGGAGCAAGGAGCGCAGGTGCCGGGCATGGAGGGCTGCGCTGGTGCAGGGGGGAGCCGAGGAGATGCAGTACATACAACAGGCCACGAGGCCATCCGTACAAAAATAAAAGCCATTTACTACGAGGCAGAGGCAGCCCAGCTGCCCTCTGTACACACCTCTCGGAGGGCCAGGATATGCACCCCACAGCCTCCACGACACGCCCTTGGGCTGCCCATGGCCTCGGGGGTAAATACGGGGGACACAGAGCCCCAAGAAACTGCCGCAGAGCGAGGGGTCTGTGGCTGGCCTCCAGAAGCCCTCCAGGGCCTCAGGGCCCCAGTCTGCTGCCCGAGTCGCAGCATCCCTCTTCGGTCGGTGCAAGGGAGCCTCCCAGGATTCGAGATCCTCTGTCCTTCTTCAGGGGCGCAGCCCCATTCCTCTGGCCAGCCCCAAGGCTCTGGGCTCACGGTCCTTGTTTCGGAGCCTGGCCCCGCTCCTCTGGCCAGCCCCGCAGGGTGCCCCGGGGGGCGGCAGAGCCGGTCCTTGGCCCACGCTTCGTGCCTCTCCTCCGGGGGCGCGGCGCTCCCTCTCCGCGGCGCGGTCGCCCCGCCTCCATCGCCGGCCGGTGTCGCGCCCGTCCTGGCATCGGCACGGGGAGCGGGTCAGCGGGGGGGGCCGGGCTGGCGNGCGGCGACAGCGCCCCTCGCTCCAGCCCGCTGCTGCACCCCCAGCTCTGCTCCGCTCCGCAGAAGACGCTGCACAGCAGGGAGCTGATCCCAGGGCACCTTGGCCCAGCCGTGCCTGGGGGTCCCTGTCCCCGGCGGGGCAGGGCTGGGCAGCGCTGGGCAGGGCTGAGCGTGAGCAGCTGGGCACTCAGGGGCTGCAAGGGCAGGGGAGGCAGCTGCGATGGGCAGGCCTGGGGGGACAGCCTGGGGGAGAAGGGGGTGTGGGGTGGGAAAAGGAGGGAGGTAGAGAGAGTGGGTCAGGCTGTAGGCCTGTGGGAGCTAGAAGGGGAATTTGCCCTGTGACACTGTTGGCCACAGGTGTGTGACTCACTCCCCACTTGACTGTCTGACCCAGACAGGGAAATCAGTCTGCAAGAGCCAGTACCCCTTGGGAGCACCCCACCCAGCCAGCCAGGGTCGGCAGGCATGCTGCAACAGGGGGGCAGGCCCCCAGCCCTCCTCACCGCACCCCTCAGCCTTACCTGACTTGACGGAGCAGTGGATGTGCGCCTTGGACTCATAGTAGACCCAGTCGAAGCCAGCCTCCACAGCCAGGCGAGCCAGCATGCCGTATTTGTTGCGGTCCCGGTCTGAGGTCGTGATGTCTACAGCTCGGCCCTCATAATGCAGTGACTCTTCCGAGTGGTGCCCGTCCTCATCCCAGCCCTCTGTCACCCGCAGCTTCACCCCCGGCCACTGATTCATGACGGAGATGGCCAGAGAGTTCAAGCGGTCCTTGCAGCGCTGCAGGGCAAAGAGGCAGAGTCAGTAAAAGCTTTTTGGAGGGGGCAGTTAGCTGCCTAGTTGGCAGGTTGCATCCTACTGTGCTTCCACAAAGCCTCTCTGGGTTGTTAGAACTTTGGGGGGTTGGTCCAGCAGAGGAAAATCTGAGAACATGAGATGCCTTGCCCATTCCATGCCCTCCAGACTGGCCACAGTGCCTTGACTGACAGTGTCTGGCACAGCATCTCCCAAGGATGTGCACCTCAATAGGGCACACATCTCTTCCTCCATCTCTCCCCCTGTTCCTGGCTGACTGGAGAGCCTGTTGGGCAGCAGAGCCTGGGCTGGAGTGAAACACATTCTCTGTTCACTCGAAGCCTGACACATGCTAGCTCCATCCCAGGGGCTCCCAGCTAACAGGAGCAGGATGTGAGAGCTGAGGACCCTGCTGTCTCCTGACTGGGAGGATCCTCTGGGGTCCCCAGAAGTGTCCCCAGGCACAAATGAAACAGCCTGCCCAGTCCTCAGCACTGCTGTGCTTGGTATCACTCCTCAAGTTCTGAGGCACAAGAACACAGCGCTGGGCAGCCTCACAGCTTCATCCAGCTCTGCCCATGTCTGCCAAACCTGCCCAGGTGCTCTGCTGTGCTCCCCACCACAAGGGATGAAAAGCCAGGGTTGAGGACCAGTAGCAGATCCCAAAATCCCCAGACCTGGTGGGCACAGAGGTCACAAATAAGGCAACTGCCTTGCCCTGTTCCCCCCACCGTGGTCCTCTCCAGCAAGCAGTGGGATGCCAGTCCGGAATGCCTGCATTGCCACCCTCACAGCCTCTCCCTCTGCTGCCCACTTCCTCCAGCCACAGCTGCATCGCAGGGGCCTAAGTCCCTGTGCACTTGGCTTGCGAAAGTACAGCCTGCACTTCTGGTCCCTCTCCCTTCTCCACAAGGGATGGAGGAGAGCTAGAAAAGGTGTAGGGAAAGCAATATGGGTGCTTCTATGCGAAACCAGATGAACGGACTAGGACTGTGAAGACAGAAAAGGAGATGCTGGGGCATCCCAGAGAAGGCTATAAACTCAGGGTGAGGGACAGAGTTGTCATGGCCACATATGAGGCTGGTCCTGAGAAATATTAAAAGAAATGACTGGGCAGAAGCCTGAAAAACAGCCACCGCACAGGACATTTTCACCTGCTGCCCGCCTCAGCGATGGAACTCCCCACCTTGGGATGTCATGGGTTGTGAAACACAGCCGCGGTGAGCATAAGCCAGGGCTATGAAACTCAGTGCTGGCTAGAGCCCTGGGCTCAGAAATTCCCCAACGCTACTTCCAGAGGGAGCTGGCCTGCAAAACAGGGTGCCCCCCTCACCCTATACCAAGCACTTGCTCCCATCCCAGGGAGGTGGGCACTGCTGCTCTCAGGGAGCTGTGTTTGCACTCGGCAGGGTCTGGGCCTCGAGAAGGGCAGTGCCAGGCAGGCCTTTGCCCCACATGGGGTGGGGGAGCACCTCTGCCCTCGTCCCACGCTCCCTGGGTGTGGGGAGATAAGCCAGGAAGGTGTTGGACAAACAGTTGCCAGGTGAGAGGAGGAGGAGAAGGAGGGAGGGAGGGACGGGAGCGACTTTTGTCCCCGTCCAACACCACCATGGTGCCACCTTGCACAAGGCACAAGCAGTTCCCAAAGTCCCCGGCCCCACGGAGACCCCACAGAGGAGGACAGTGAGGGGTTTCAGGGCTGAAGGTAGACAGGGAGTCCCCGATACCCCCCTGCATCCCCCAGCCATCACTCCAGGCACCTCCTTGCGACTCCCACGCCAGCGCCCCGCTCTGGGCACCCCTCCTGCCCTCACTCCCAGCTCAGTTCTGCAGGGCCACCCTGCCCGCACACAAACATCGAGCCCCTCCGAGCCCCGTTCCCCAGGCAGGGCCCCTGCCTGGCACCAGACACGCTCACACGCCGGAAACCCAATGGCTGGACCCCCCCAGGCTGCCTTGGCCCGCACTTGTCCAGCCCGAGGGGTGCCCCCTGGCCCGGGCTGGGCGGCGCTGCCTCTGCCTTGGGCGGCCAGCAGGTGTCAGGGCACGGGCAGGGAGCGGCGCCCGGCGGGCACCGAGGGTCGGGCAGGGAGCGGGCACAGGCAGCAGCGGGATGGGAGCTGCCAGGGGTGGCTCTGGGGGAGCGGGCAGTGCTGAGCAATGATAAGCAGGGAAAGGCAGGGACAGGCAAGGGTAAGCAGGTGGGGATGGGCAGGGAGCAGGCACAGGAGGCGGGAGGAAGACAGCAGCGGGTAGGGATGGGCATGGATGGGCAAGGAGCAGGCAGCAATGGGCAGGGAGCAGCCATGGGCAGCGGGGAGCAGGCGTAGAATGGGCAGGGAGCAAGTAGGAAGGGGCACTGCCTGCCCAGGGACTCCGCTGCCTGCACAGACCAAGAAACCCAGGGGTATGGGCTGTGAGCAGGCTTTGTGCTTGCCAGGGGTTGCAGGGAGAGCTCACCTCCTGCCCACACACAGCCCAGAGGGGCTACAGCATCCTCGGGGATCAGGGTAACCATGCCTGCCTGTATGGCATGGTCCTCCTGCTGCCTTGGAGTGAACACGAGCTCTCACAAGGTGACAGCAACGATATGGAAATGCCGCTGTGACCCACGGGCTCTGTAGGACCCAGGCTGGAGTGGAATGTCCAGGCTCAGACATGTGGCACTGAGCCCTGGCCACAGATGACCAGCCCCAGCACTGTTCTGGTGCTCAGCCAGGAGGCTGAAACCCGTGCAATAGGTATATGGCAGGGTTTGGGGGGAAAGCGAGCGGTGACAGTGTGTGACGGGGGGCACAGCTTGTCCCTGTAGTGGTACAGGTGACTGGGCACCCCCAGGCCACACGCCCGACAGTGCAGCATGCTGAGCTGGGTGTTGTCTGTGCTGTCCCATGCGCATCACAGTAGAGACCCTGGGGATGTTGGGCTGGGCTGAGCAGCGGTGGTTTTCCCCGCTGGCCAACATCGGCATCTCCCTTCTCATTTCCAGACTGGGGCCAGGACCACGTCCTGCGGGGGAAGCCAAACTCCTTCAGGGAGGGCAGGTCCAGAAGGCGAGACACAGCACCAGGACAGGGAGCACAGTCAGCAGGGACCCCAGGGCCATCTCAGGGGAGGTATGCAGGGTGCTCAGGTGTGACCACGGGCTCAGCAGAGTCATCATGGATGGAGTGTGATTGGCCACAGCTTAACCTCATGCCCGGAGCCTGGCTGAGAAAAGAAGGTTCCCACTAGCATCTCCCCCACAGCTGAAGTTTCTCCCAAAGGTCTGTCTCAAGGTCTCCATGAGAAATTCCCCACCACTGCTAGGATGGTGTCCATGCCGGTTGGGCCAACATTGGCTGCAAGGGGTGACGGCTCAGGTAGGGAGAGTCTTGGGGTTGGGACTTCATGGGGGCAGGGGGCTGGGGGCCCGGGACATTCCTGGGCCAGGCTGTCGGAGAGAGGTGAGGCGGGCTCTGCCTCCAGCCTTATCTCAGCACCTCCGAGTGGGACCAGTGAGAGCAAACACACTGGAATTCTTGAGGAAGATGAAACGATAAAGGAAAGGCGGGCAGAGAGCAGCACTACCCACCCCCCCAAGCAGGCAGCATCTTCCGGCTGCCTGGGACACCCAGACCCTTGGACTTGGGGAAAGAAAACAGGTTTGAAGTGAGTCAACAGCAGTAAAAGCCAGTGCACTGGGGGAAGGGACGAGGAGTTGGGTCAATGGCCTTTCCCAACCTATAGCAACACAGAATATGGTGCTAGACTGAGGGCTCTGACATCTGGGGGCATCTCCCACAGCTAGGGGCCACCGGACAAACCCAGAGGGCTGTGGGATGGCAGTAAGCTACCAGAAGTCATGCCACCTCTATAGCAACGGGGATGATTCCCTGTAGAGCTGCCCAAGGCACCACGGTATTCATCTGTGCATGGATGGGTGGTGGCCAGGGACCCTGCTGGGCTAAGAGCCCTCACTTGGGCACCCCAAGAAGACCAGAGAGCTGCCAGGTACCCTGGCAAGAAGGCAGTGGGACAGCAGGGAGTGTGGGGCTGGCATGGGGCGTTGACTGGGTTAGGGCAGGTGGAGGGAGCACTCTCAAGAGCAAATGCAGACAGGAGCACTCTTCTGCCTCCAACTCAACCAATATGTTGTCACCCACTTCCCCAATGTATGGACCAGTGTAGCTCACTGCCTCCTCAAGTATTCCTGAAGCTGTTTCCCAGAGGATGCGGACTCCAGCCCAGGCCCAGGGCTCCAGACACCAGCAGCCACGACTTGTGTAACTCCCCAAGCTTGGTGCTGCCCCACAGGGGGTGTCGGTCCCTCTGCTGTAGTCCCCAGCCTGAGAGCCACCCTGGACCATGGCCCCTGCCCTTGGGGACCTGCCCCTGGGGTACGCAGGGCTGCAGGGCTGTCAAGCCAGCACACAAGCAGCTTCTCCTCCAGTTATTACCAATACCTCAGTCAGAAACCACTGCCGGAGCCCTGCTCAGTGCCTACCACCACAGCCACCCACGCTCACCCACCTGCCAGCTCCAGCCTGGGGCTGCAGCAGCCAGCGGGGCAGCCCCGGTTCCCCTCCGCCTCCCCGGGAGCTCGCTCGGGCTGTAACCCAGTGCTGAGGCCGGTGGCCAGGTTTCTTAGCAAGGCCATGCGGCTCCTTATCTGCATTCCTGAAACCCTCAGGCATTCTCCTGGCAATATTAAAACACAGAGTAACCTTCGTCCAGCATCACCCCCCGCTCTGCTGCCATCCCCTGTCCCCCTCACCCCTCCTTCCCGCTGGCCCAGGGCACTCCTGCTCCGGCTGCAGCAGGACGTTGCTTTAACAGGTTGTTCCCAAACCCGAGCACAGCGAGCTGAGGGCAGCCCCCACCGGGCGCCCTTCACCATCCCACCCGAGACACGCAGGAGAGGGGGCACTGAGGCGGGCACAGGGGCGGCAGCAGAGCGGGGGCAAGGCCGGCAAGGGAGCTGCTGGAGCCCAGCCTGCGGCGCTGCGGGCTGCCCTCCCTGCCAGCACAGCGGGCTCTGCTCTGCCGCTCGGCTCCAGCGGGCAGGCTGCCCGAGCTGCCAGCCGGCAGCACAGCACAGGGGCAGGGGCAGGGGCAGGGCGGGTGCAGCGGGGCAGGGGCTGCCCCATCGCCGCACGACGCCGCCGGCTTGGCAGGATGCTACCAAATCGAGGGCAGGGTGACATGGCTCGGGGGGCAGCAGGGCAGGCTGCTGCCAGCTTGGAGGGCAAGGTGCTGCCAGCTCAGGGGACAGCGGGGCAGGGGTTAGGAGACAGCAGGGAAGGAAGGGTGCTGCCGGCTCGAGGGACAGCGGCACACGAGTTCGGGAAAGCAAGGCAGAGCGCTGCCAGCTCGGGAGGCACAGGAGCGCATCTCGGGGTGCAGCAGGCACGGGTGCCACAGACTCCGAGGGGCAGCGGGGCAGGGCGCTGCACCCTCGGGGGACAGGGTGCTGCCGGCTCCGGGAGCGGGGCGCTACGGAACCGAGG
>WEIS01053323.1:0-30659 GCA_013389965.1 Todus mexicanus
AGAGAAGAGAAAGCAGAGAAGAGGAGAGAAAAGAAGAAAGAAAAGAAGGAAAGAAAAGAGAAAATAAAAGGCTGATGCCATATAAAGGGGCATTTAGAAAAGCCACCAGCTGGTGCATGTGGCAGCCGTGATATAACACAGCAAATAAACCATCTCTTTAGGCAAAGACAACGACCTCCATCAAGCTGGCGATGGTTTAGAAGGCTGGAAATGCCTCTGAGCTCCCTGGCAATGGTGCTTAGGGAGGTACAGGGGTGCCTGCAAGTGCCGAGTGACCCTGCTTTCTGTCAGCGAAAAATCAAATAATAATTTTTTAAAAAAAAATCCCCCTTTAAGAAAATTCCTGCAGCATTTTCCACACATTTCTTTTCCCCCAACGTGGGTTGTCTCCGCTGGTTCCAAAACCACAAGAAAATACCGTTGTATTTTTAAAACAAAACCTCAAGGTAAATAAAAGGCAGGGTTCGCATCTGCATCCAGCCCTCGCCACTTCTATCGCCCAGGATTGGGAGGGGGGGAGAAAAAAAAAATGCCAGCACCGCTTTCCGTCGATATAAGATAGAAAGGTGGAGAACATTTTTTAAATGTTCTGAAAACATTCCATCATCTATAGGAATCAAAGCCCCATTGAAAGCTACAGAACCCCTCACATTCGAGGGGTTTTTTTTTAATGAAAACCAAGTCTTTTTTTTTTTCGGGCCCTGTGTTTTTCTTTGCGAGGATTTCCAGGGGAATACAACTAGAGCAGGGGGCGGGTTTGGGGAACTTGGCCGGAGTTTCTCCCGGCCCAAAAGGGTTTTCACTGTGGGTTTTTTTTTTTTTTTTTTAATGGTTTCAAGATAATATGGCCCTCGTATTTTTGGACTTGTCAAAGTGCTCTCTCTTGCCCCAGAGCAGCACCAGGTTATTTTTCACTGGAAAATAAATGATGGAGAAAAGGGTAGGAGGGGAGATGGGTGCTTCAGACGCTCGCTGAGAGAGCTCCTGAGGTTGGGCTGCCAGGAAAGCAAAGACCAAATTTTGGGCTTAATATTTAACAGCATCGAGGTGAGCAAATCCTGCTATAGTGAGAGGGACTGGGGACCCTTTCTAGTGGTAGAAAACATCCTGCAAGCTGCAAACTGCCTGGCCCTGGGAGAGAAACCTCTATGCATCCTCCCCAGAAAGCAGCAGGGTTTTATGTCCCACTCCTAAACGATTCTGCATAGAAAACCAGTTGCTTTGGGTCAGCTGAAAGGTTATTGTTACGAAACGTCTTCTTTTAGGTCTGGGTTTTTCTTTTCCCCATTTGCTTTTAGCCCAAGTCCACTGGCGGCAAGACATTATTGCGCTGAGGGTGATGCTGACGAAGAGGAACCGGCCGAGCTGCTGCAACGGCCCCATCCTGCAGCAAACACCTTCCCGTGGCTGTCAGCACCCCAAAAAACCCGTCAGGGCTGCTCTGTGCCTGACAGAGTCAGATATGGAGAAGGGGAGAGGGCAAAGCACGGCCACCCACCCAGGCAGGGACGGTGGTGGCTCGGCCAGGGGCCGGGGGCACTGGACCACACAGCTCCGAGGTGGCGTGAGGGAGGGGTACCGGGAGCCCCAAAAGCCTGGGCGGCAGGCAAGGGGTGGCCTGGGGACCCCCGGGTTTCGCAGGAACATTTAATCCCCTCGTTAACATCCCCCATTAGAACAATTCATTCTTTCACTCTGGCTTAAACACCCAACTTTACTTTACAGCTCATTTCATTTATGACTGAGAAATGAAATTACTGTATCGATTTCATGGCAGACAGCAAAAAAACCTGGGTGTTCCCGGTCGTAATAAACCCGCCGGCTGCAAAGACAAACAGCAAAACCTGCCAAGGGGGGAACCGGGCTGCAGAGACCCCAGGGATACCACCGAGAACGGCACCTCCGGGTCCCCTCTGCAGCCCAACCCAGCTC
Organism: Todus mexicanus; assembly: GCA_013389965.1. Lineage (NCBI taxonomy): Eukaryota > Metazoa > Chordata > Aves > Coraciiformes > Todidae > Todus > Todus mexicanus. Next base: position 1,933 of record WEIS01053323.1, read on the forward strand.
TACTATGGTTATTTTCCACCCCATCTTAAAAAATTAGCTGTATATGTTTGCAGGGACCCGGGGGGGCTTTGCAAGTCACTGGAATCGAAAGGAAATACGCTGCCTGGTAGCACTGGTGTGAAATATCCCTCCTGGAGCTCAGCCAGAGACCGGGCGGGGGCTGGAGAAGGGGTTCTCCCAAGGAACAAGCGACAGGACAAGAGGAAACAGCCTAGAGCTGCACCAGGGGAGGTTTAGGTTTGAGCTCAAGGAACAATTTCTTGCCCACTGTCAAGGATTCCCCAGGCCTGGCCCAGGCTGCCCAGGGCAGGGGTGGAGTCCCCCTGATCCCTGGAGGGGTTTCCAAGCCGTGGAGATGTGGTGCTGAGGGACACGGGGCAGTGGTGCCCTGGCAGTGCTGGGGGAACGGTTGGACTTGAGAATCTTCAAGGTCTCTCCCAACCCACACAATTCTATGATTCTACGTATCACCCTGCTCCAGGTGACACTGCTGGAGCAGGGGTTTGGATGAGATGATCTCCTGAGGTCCCTTCCAACACCCATCATGCTGGGCTTCTGTGATTCTGCGCCCTGTGGCAGGATCAGGGGCTGAAGCAGCAGAAGGGGGGACGCTCCTGCCCCTCTCCCGAGGCCCAATCCTGCCCCGCAGGAGCATCGCTGGGGCATCAGCACATCCCCGCAGGGATCTGAGCGGCTGGAGGTGCCCGAGCAGGGCTGGCGGGAGGTGGTGCCGGGTGCCGCTGGCTGCTGGCGGGTGCCGCCGGGCACTCGTCCCCCCGCCACGCGGACATGCCCCATCACGCGTGTGCGCCCTGCCCACGCAGGCAGGTGCACGCCCCGGGGCACCCACCTGGGGGATGCGCCGAATCGGCACCGCACATACACAACACACAAACACATCCCGCCGGGATCCAGCCTCGGCTCCCCTGCTCACCCCGGCTGGGCTAATTAAGGCCGGCTATCGCCCCATCTAACGCGATTCCAAGGTTAATGAGCCCTCACTCTGCATCCTCTCCTGCCCTGGCCCTTTGAAGTCAGGCCGCTTTCATTGCCCGGTGTCTGACGGCGGCAGGAGCTGCTCGGTGGAGCGAGCCGGGATCCCAGCACCATGTCACTAACATCGTTTTTAGCCTCTCTAGGGTAAAGCCAAGAATAAAGACTCACTGGGCATGAGCTTATTTTCATTTAAACTCTTCTGATCTCCTGGCCCAGCCCAATCTCAACGCAAGAAAACACCTTCGCTGCACCTCTGCCTGCTGCTGCCGGGGAATTAACGGTTATAGAGGCGACTCTGAGTGGCTTAAATAAAAACTAGTAGATGTTATGAAATCAGAGGCCTCTCGCAGAACGGCACGTAAGGTGCTTCGGGGGGATTTTGAGATGTGGCTGCTCTTGGCACAGCCTCAGGTGCCATCGGGATATGGTGACATGGCCCCGTTTGGTGACATCCTTGAGGTGTGGGTAGGATTTGAGGAGGTTGATGGGGATCCAGGGAACTGGGTTTGATTCTGGCGCTGGGAAAGACTCCCGAGCTGTGCAGAAGTATTTGTGTATTTAATTCCCACCATCTTTTTTGCCTGTTTCAGCCTCAAGTGCAACCTCAATCCCAAATGGGGTTTAGGGAGAGATTTCCAAGGCGGGTACCTGGGATGGCATCATAGAAGTGCCTTAGACTCACTAAAAATGAACCCAAACTGTTCCAACCGGACCATTCACCACTCGGAAGAGCCACAGCTCATCCCAGAGAGGGGATTAACCCCTGGAGCCCCAGCCCTCTCGGCAGCCCTGGCCTCGGTGTCCCACTCCTCACAGTCATTTGGTGTCCAAAGGTTGGACGTGTCACAGGGACACCCAACCGAGCCTCAGCCTTCGTCCCAGGACTCCCAAGCAGGAGCAAACAGTAAAACTGGTGTCCTGGCCTGAGCTGAGCAGTGAGGATTTGGCGTTGGAGTTGTGTTTATAGCAAAACACAGCCTGTCTTCTTTTTTTTTTCTTTTGAATTAGAGTCTCCTCTGCGATCCATGGAAAGATCTGGGGTTGATTTTAGCTGAACAAGCTGGATGGTGGCGTCGGGACTGGCCGAAGCTGAGGAGAAGGAGCTCAGTGGACGAGTCGCAGAGGAGCAGAGAAACAAAACAGCTGAAGAAAACAGCTCTTGTGACCCCAGAACGATGGTTTTATTGGGCTGGTTTTGTATTGCACCAAACTGGAGAAATTCGGAGCGATTGGGAATGAAGGATTGGGGCTTTTTTTTTTTAAATCGGGTTTTATAGTTTGGGCACCAAACCAACCCTCCAGCCCCCGGCTCTTCTCCCAGCCTCGCCAAGGCTCTTGCCAGCCAACGCCGAAGCAGCCGCCAGCCGGGGCTCGCTGCCAGCAGGTCCTGGCGTGGCAGAGGATTTGCCCTTCTCAGGCCTTGCTTTAACAGCTCCTGCCTTTTGCAAGCGGGTGGGATCGGCGCTGGGCACCGAACTGAGCACCAGGGGTGGCCCCAGGGGGTGGGAAGTGGGCAAAGCCCAGCAAGGTAGCTCCACTTTGAGGGGCGAGCTTTGAAGAGCCTGTGAGAAGCCAAAGGGCTCATGTTTACCCCTGTCTGGGTATTAAACGGAGAGGAAAAAAAGAAACCCCAACAAGTCCTATATATAAAATATAGATATATAAATATGTATCTCCCCCAAGGCGTGAGGTCCCGCTGAGTAAGTAGATGGGAACGACGTGTAACTGAACACTTTCCCAGGCACCCTAATGAATTTTCCATGTTTTCCACCATTTAGCTTCTAAATAGGCAGCATTCAAAAAAAGTATAGTAACCCCAACCTCACCAAACCAGCCACCCCCAGCCTTTCCAGCAGGATTGACCCTCCCGTGGATGCCCCTGGAGATGATGCAGGAGCTGGTGGCTCCGTTTGATGCTGGTCCAGGCGATGGGTGTTTGCGGGGGGGGGTTGATATTCGTCGGTTCAAAGGATATGAGAAGGATGCCAGGCACCTCACAGGGCGGGTCCAGAGGAACAGGATTAGGCCTTAATGACACCGATTGCTCATTTGTGCAAGGTTCGTTAAGGGTTTGTTGAGGGCAAGGGGCAGGGTGGGCAAGGTGAGACCCCACAGCAGCAAGGGAAGCTCCTGCCCCTGCGGAGCCTAGAAATGTTTTGCAAGTTTAAAGTTTATTTCCTAAGCCAGGCGGTTTGCACACAACAACAGAGCCATTAAAAGAGAGGCTGGGGTTTCAAGTCTGGTCTGGAAAGAGAATGTAATACGATTTGTGCTGAGACTTTTGTGAGCTCTGTCCTCAAAGGAAATAGTCTTCATTTTTCCTGGGAGATTTTTTTAGCCCAAACTCCACTCAGTTTAATATCCGAATGCTCAAAAGGAGTCAGCCGAGTCCCAGCGATTCTTATTTTTCCCTTTCAGTTTTCATCTGCAGAAGAAAACCCAAACATTTCTGCTCCGACTGCTCCACGCTATTGCTCTCAGCCCTGTTTTTCAGCATCCCCCTGGACCAGATGGAGCCCTCGGGTGCTCAGCACCCACGACCAACCTCTGCAGCCGCTCTGAGCTCTCAAAGATGCACCCCACATCCCACATTGCCACACTGAGCTCCAGCTTTCCCACTTAAATCCATTAAACTGGTGCAAAACCTGTGTTTATACGCAACCCCAGCATCCACAGCTCGCTGGATGCTGCGCTCGGTAGGTGGCCCGTATAAAAATAACACCCCTCTAAAAATAACACCCATCTGGCCCTGAGGTGTTGGGGACGTTTAACACCATCAGCTCCCCAAGCTACCTGAGCCTCCCAGATGTNCCTCTGTCTTTTCTCTTTTTTCCTCTTTTTTTCTCTCTTTTTTTTTCTCGTTTTCTCTTTTTTCCTCTTTTTCCCTCTCTTTTTCCTCTTTCTTTTTCTCTTTTTTCCTCTTTTTTTCTCTCTTTTTCCACTTTCTTTTTCTCTTTTTTCCTCTATTTTTCTTTCTCTTTTTTTCCCCCCTCTTCCTTTTTTTCTCTTTCCTTTTTCTCTCTTTCTTTTTTTTTTCCCCTCTTTCTTTATTTTTTTTTTTTCATTTTTTTTTCCTCTTTCCATTCAAACTCCGCTCTGGGAGACGCTTCCAAAGACGCTGCAAAGCAGAAGCAGAGCTTCGATTCCACCCCAAGCCCTGCACGTTGGGCAAGGCGCTGGCATCGCCCCGGCGCGTCGCTGCCCGAGCCTCGGCCAGGCTCATGAATAACGCTGGCGTTGAGTGGTTTGGCTCCTTGGGAGCCCCCAGCCTCCAGCGCCTTGGCATCAGACGCTATTGTAGGCTGGGAATTCTTATTTTTCGCTTTTCAGCTGTCATTCGGGTTCCGGAGGCGAGTGGTGAGTGCTAAAGGGTTTGGGCTTGGACCGCCTGGGAATTCGGGTCCTGTTGAAGATTTGCGCCGGAGTTTTTGCGTCTGGGGAAACCGCGCGGCGATGACAGGCGGCGGTCACCGCGTGGGATGCTCGGCTGGGGATGCAGGGATCACCTGCCGGCTCTAGCTTGGTGCAGTGTGAGCGGTCCAGACCCACCTTGGAGACACCTGAAGGGGTGTTCTCAGCTCCCAGCTCTAGCTCCCTCCCAACCCATTGCCTCCCTGTGAAGGCACCTGCCGGTCCCTCTCCCCAGACACCCTCGCGATGCCCACTCGAGCCACCAAACTGTGGTCGAGAGCAGCCGCTCGCACCTGTGAGACACCAGATCTTGGCACTGGGATGCTCAGAGAGATACTGAAGTTAGATCCTGAACAAAGGGCAGCGAGAGGAAGCTCCCTCCGTACTGGGGCACAGATCTGCTCCCCCCGGCGAGAAGTGAGCAGGCGGAAGGCATCGGGGAGACTTGTAACCGTACGTTTATTATTCCACATGGAAGGAAAGGCATTAAAATGATTACACACGGAGGCCTGACGATACAATCACGTACATTGGATAAGAACATCGACACTGACGCTAGAAAAGCAGAGCCGACCACTCTTTGCTGTGGCTTCGTACCAACCAACTGCTCCTGGAGGAGCCCAGCTCTGCTCTCGTTGAAGCCAGCGCAGCAGAGACTCCTCCAGTCAGAGTTTCTTCCAATGACTTCAACAGGAGCAGAGCCTCCTCTTCCTCTTCCTCTCCCCCTCTTCTTCCCCACCTCCCCCCTGCCCGTGACAAGTGCTACAGGTTAAAAAGATGGGCTACATATTAAATATAGGGCGTTACCTTCAAGTAGGGCCGGTATGTTACACAAAGAACCACATGATTTGGTATGGCTAGCTTTTTTTTTTTTTTTTTTTAATGTCCATTGTAAGACACCATTAAAAAAAAAAATCCCAACAGCTTTAGCTTCCTTTATCTACAAAGATCTCCGTCATCGTCTCCTTAGCTCGCTGTTCTTTTACCCTGCACATACAAGTATTAGAAGCATTATTGAGAATCGGATCCTTCAACACCTTTAAGAATTATATTATTATCATCACAAATAAGACCAAAAAAATTAGATTTTCATAGTTAAATATTCTGTGAGCCAGACAAAGGGGTTTTACTGTACAAGCGACTGTGCATTATTTTTTTTTTCTTTAAAAAAAAAAAAAAAAGCAAATTATAGTGCAAAGCAAAAAACGTCGGCCTGTCTTGCGACCATTTGCATACGACAGAGGTGCGTCTATTTACACCTTCACATGACAATATGTCATAAAAGCATCGTTGCCATTCTCTCTTATTAGTTTAAGTTTTCTTTAACCTCACTACCAACAGTCTTAAATTAACCTAGTCCTACGAATGCCTTGTTTTCGTTTGTGCTTTCAATCATCAGTGGCGCGATCGGAGGGTGAGAAACGTTCAATGCATCAAAACACAGGCTGCCGGGGTCCAGTTTTTACAGCCGGCCAGCACCGGGGAGGCGCTCGCTGTCGCTAAGGCAAGTGAAGGTTGCAGTTTTGCTGGGGTAGGGTTTCTTTATTATTATTACTATTAATAATAATAACAATAATTATTATTATTATTGAAAAGAGTTGCTCTTCTTGTTGCTTATTGAACTCGTGAGTGGTCATCGCAGCTTTCCAAGGAAGCCAGGATGTCTTGCTCCAGTCTTGACGCGGGTAGTGCAATTCATTCCAACGCTCCGTACCTCAACCGAGTGCTGCCGAGCTGCCGACTTAGATTTGGTGCTAGGTGGCGTGGCTGGAACCGTGTGACTTACTTAGACACAGGGGGTGGGAGGGCAGCTCTGGGCTTTCTATTTTCTTGTGCTCATGAAAAACAAACCAAAAAGGCCACTAGCTCAGCCCCTGCCACCTCTTTGGCTGCCTACGACTTCCAGTCATGGTCCCATTTGGTTGCCATCTCTCTGGTATCAGCTACAAGGGGTTGCAGTGCCCAGCAGACCTGGTTTCTCCAAATGCCGCGTGGTGTAACCAGCTGCCAACGGGCCGGCAGAACCTTTAGTGCCCCTTCTTCAGCTTATTTCATCTACAGCGAGATACTCCTGCTCTGGGTGGCTTGGGGGAAAGGAAAGGAGGGTGAGGGGATGGAAAAGAAGGTAACATCGCTTCGCAATATTCCCACCACCAAGGGACTGAGTAGAAATTGCTCCTTTCTCCAAATCTCAGTTAGAGCTTTCGGTAGGAACTGACAAGTGTAAGTCGTTTCTTAATTAAAAAAAAAAAAAGTCATTCGTGTGTCGATCCGCTCTGGGTGAAAACACGGGAAAGAATCACAACAGAAATCTGACGCTTTGCCACCAGCTGCACGTGTCGCCACTCGGGGAGGGTGAAAGGAAGACCCAGAGACCGGTGGCAGGGTCATGCCCAAGGCTCCCAAGTCCCTTTTGCAGCTAACCAAGCTTGGAAGTGCATCTCACAGATCTTGGATTGTCCTGAACGCCGCCTTCACTTCAGTCACCATTGCTGAGATTTGCTAAGAGGAGCAAAGAATTAACGGTGAGCTCGGGACGAAAATGGTAAACAGAACAAAACGAAACATGCCTCGGTAAAAAGTACATCTCATATGTAAACATCCAGGAAAAGGGAGGGGGCTGTAAGGCACGGGATCAGCCACGTTACTCTTTGAAAACTGACGACAACAATAAAAACGATCCATACAGCCTCTGCCGTCAAATAACTAATAATAATAATAATAATTAATAATAATATAATCACATCACAGCTCTTGTTCACGTGGCTGATGCCGGCCGGCCAGCGAGGATCGCACAGCCCCAGCTGTAAACCAGACTCTCACGTGCCGCGTGCGGCTCCGGCGTCAGCCCGGAGCTCTTTGGTGGTCAAGGGCCCGCAACTGGTGTGGTGGGAGTGAGAGGAGACAATGACGGGGAGTTCTGGGGGTTTTTTTCCATTTTTTTTTCAGTTCAGTCCTCCTGCATCAACAGAGAGCTGGTTTGAAGGTCTCCCTGCTCTCTTCTCTTCTCTGAAACATCTTGAGGAAGAAGGGTGAGCTTTTTGTGACTTCTGAATGCTTTGTGTGGGGAAGAGGTGTGAGTGAGATGACTGAGAAGTGTTCTGCGAGAAACAAACATCTGATTCCGCGCATCCTTTTGTTTTTGGGGTTGGTTTTTTCCCCCCTATGTACAATCCACATACTTAAAACATACGGAAAGAACCACATCAAGCGACAAATTCAAGCCTTGTGGACGCTCATCTTGAAATGTAACGTAGGTCCTGGTCCATCTTCGCTTGACTTTTGCCCACGCTTGCATGCAGAGGATCCTGGTTTGCTTTTGGTTTGGGAGACTTTGGTTTACCTTTTCCCTAGGCATCGTTTTGCTCTATTCACTACCCAAAGGAGTAACGTTGCGGCAGCTGATTAAGTTAAAGCTATCGGTACCCGGTTGAGTTCCTCCTAGTAGGGCCTCCAGACCGACTCATCCATCCTCCCAGTAGTCGTCATGGTTGTTGGCGAGTTACTGTGGCTCCCGTCCGCATCCACCCCGTCGTTCTGATTGCCCAGGGTGGGATTCATTAAGTTGTTCCCTGCTGAGGCGCTTGTACAAGAAGAGAGCATCCGGGTGGGCGAGCGCTCGCCGCCCGCCACCATGGAGAACTGGTAGGAGCCCGAAGACGTGCCGTAGTACAAATGGTAGGGAGAGGGGTTGGCCTGGAAGGGTCCACTTTGGTTTTGCGTGGAGCCGGGGTAGGGAGGAGGCAGGTAAGTGTGGTGGAAGCGCGTCGTGGTGGGCATGCTGGTCATGCTGATGCCCCCGATGCCCGTGGCGGAGGGTGTGGCGGTGTAAGGGAAGGCAGCGGACATGGCGCCGGGGTAATGCATCCGCGGGTCGGAGAACCTGGTCTCCGTGAGAGCCGGCAGCGTCGGGAAGGAGCGATCGAACTGCCGGGGGTCAGAGAAGGGGCTGAGATCTGAAGTGCCTGTTGGAGTGGAGGAAGAAAGCGAGTTGTTAGAGCGTTATCCTTGAGTTTGTAGAGCTTGTCCGACAGCCTGGGCCATCCTCTGCCTGAGGAATTAGAGTCAGAGGGAAAAGCATCTCTTGGCTCTGCCAAGGAGGAGAGCTGGGAAACTTAACGACAAGAATCCTAAACCCATTTGTTTAAGTTGTTCCCATTTCCTGCCCTAAAATTTGTTGTTTCCTATCCAAGAAGGGCCACGACTACGCTGCCTTTTCCAGGGGTCTATTCATCTCCGGGAGATTATATAAAAAAAAAGCAAACCACCCCATAAACACAGAAAAAACAACTGTTTAGCCATGACATCAGCTGTGTAGTAAATAAATGGACGCAGGCCCCAGACGGCGGGTCCCCAAGATAGCCGGTGCTGTATATACACACGAGAGGAAAAGCTGGAGTCCGGAGCAGCCTGTTAAGCCTTCTGGTGGGTGGCCTGTTCGTGCTGATACCATCAGGGGCTGGAGCCGATAAACACACAGCTGAAAACTCCCAAGCGAGGAGCCGCGCTAGCCCTCTGCTTCATTGCTCTGTGTATTTTTCTCCTTCCAAGAGGATAAAGAGAGTGAGAAATTCAGGCTTTCTTCTGCTGGGGGAAGGGAGACTTGGGTCAACGTGGTGGGGATGTTACCCAGCTCCCTCAGATGCTGGAGCCCCCCATGTCTCTTCTTCTGGCGGGGTCTAAACCGCAGAGAGACTTCTGCCCAGTGCTACTGGGTCCCATCCTCCTGTGGGAAGCCCAGGTCAGAGATAGGAATCCGCACCAGATCCCTTGAGGACCTCAAGGCTTTTCTGTGGCTCTCTCACCTGGCCCAAGGCTGGTGCCGTTTCCTTGAGCCCAGCACAGCCTTGGTGCATCTGAAACACAGAGAAATGAGTTTTGCTTTTCAAGGAGAGATGCGAAACCTTTGTCCTCCAGACTCCAGCAGCTCACGCCAAGCGCCAGCACTGGTTATGCTGGAGATCAAGGCTGAAAATGTTGCCACTGCGCCTTTTTCATCTTTTTGACACCCCTCACAAGAAAAAAAACCTCTGGACTGAGCAGTTCTACCCCAAAGCACTGGGCTGGTGCGTGGAGCTCAAAGCCTCAGCCTGCTGGAGGTGGCTCTTCATCCTTTCTCCTTAATCCCAAGATGCAAGAGCATCTCACCTCTCTGCTTCTGTGGTGGGCCTCAGTGACTTTTTTTTACTCACATCAGCTGGATTTTGAATCAACTCAGCAAGAAAATGTGTCAGATGAGCCCAATAAACATGCCTGCTGGTTTTAGATACTTGGTTTTAGATATGCAGACACATTCTGTGATTGTATATTCGCTGTGCGCGCATAGGGATGGGTGATTTATATACATTTATTCTGATGAAGCGTTTTTAACTTCTCAGGGCTGATGTTCCAGGCCCTGCAGCGTTTCCTCAGGAAAAAATACTTGAGCTAATCCCTCCCAGCTAACTAGAGGCACGGGCATGCTCTGGAGGAGCATATAAAGAGGGGATTTGAGCTGAACCCTCTTTCTCATCCCAGGTGAGTCCTTCAGCCATCAGCCACTGGCAGAAGAAGAGGAGGGCAGGTTCCTCCCTCCCCTCCAGCCCTTTTGCGGGCGATCGGCAGCGCCTGTCTTCCCACGCAGGCTCCATGGTGGAGAAAGGCGGGGGAGCACCTGGTTTGCGAACGTGGCTGCGGCTTCAGTGCGAGATAAAGCAAAGAGCAGCTCAAAGCTGCCATGAACTGCTGCCGCCGCTGCTCTGCACACACCCTGGGCTGGATGCGGCCAAGCCGAGCGTGGAATCATCTGCCTGGCCGCAGGGGTGTCCCTCTCGCAGGCTACTTGGAGGAGTAGCATGCTTGGGCTGGCCAGAAAAGCCCAACGCTGAGAAAAATGCTCACAACTGCTCAAGCCAACCTGATTTCACATCTCTAGGTGGCCAGCAGGACGCTCTGCCCCATCCCAAAATTGGGCTACTGCAACAGCAGCACCAGCGCTGTCAGGCGCTGGGAGCTGTGGTTTGGAGACCAGCTCTGCAAAAAGCAGCTTGACCAGAGAGTGCAGCTTTAGCAATCCAGCAGTGTCACAGCATGAGGTAGGAGATGGGACAAAAATCTTGGCTGGAGAGAAAAAGTGCTATTTTCTGAATGCCTCCTCCTCACACACAGGCAGCTTGGCCACTGTGGCCCCAGTAGCTGGACTGTTTTGGCATAAACTGAGAGAAAGCCATCTCAAAATGCTCCCCAGCCCCCAGAAACCCCAGCCTGCTGCTTGCTGCCTTCCCAAGAGGGGCTGACAATTTCTAGCGATCAGCCCGTGATCCTTCCTTAGCTTTCACATGCCCAGAAATAATATTCCATAAAATGCAAATCAAAAGAAACCCCAAGCACTCAGGGCACACTTCCCTTTTCCTCTGTAACACTCTCAAAGGGTTTGTTGACTTTTTTTTTTTTCCTTAGAGGCCACATTTTATTGGCCTGAGCTTGCAATGCTTGGCAATGGGTCCTTGCTACTAATTTACACATGAGCGTGTAAGAGTGTTAATTACAGGCTGTGTGCGTGGTGAGCAAAGCACGGCGATGCTGTTGGGGCTACGGATGGTCCAGCTGCAGCCGGTAAAACAGCGGCGAGCAGCAGGAGAGCTCTGCAGGAGCCAGGCTTTGAATCCCTGGTCTCCAACAGAAGCTCTTTGCAGGGCTGGGTCTCTGTAAATCCGAGTGTGTGTGAGTGCAAAGCCCTTAGAAAGCAAATCCCTCAGAAAACCAGTCCCTTGGCTGCGCCTGCCCCGTCCGGCGACATCGACACCCGGAATGGGGCATTCAAGCGACCGTGACCAACTCGCTTTCACCTTCAATGGGTTTTCGAGCTTAAACTCGGGTCCAGAATAAAGCTCCAGCTTTCCCCAGCCAGTCTGAGGCTAAACCAAACCAAACCACTCCAAACAACACCAAAATCCACTTGTGTATTTTGTCTCGGTATTATCTTGGGTGGTTTCAGCGTTCCCAGGCTGTGGCAACCAGACACCAAATAGACACCGTCTATATTGACAGGACAAGGGGGGGATGGGTTGAAACTAAAAGAGGGAGATGTAGACTGGTGCTGGTGCTGAGGGTGGAGAGAGCCTGGCCCAGGTTGCCCCGAGAGGTGGTCGCTGCCCCATCCCTGTCCCCATTGCAGGGTAGGTTGTTGGGGGCTCTGAGCAACCTGCTCTAGTTGCAGATGGCCCTGCTCCCTGCAGGGATGAGATGGCCTCGAAAGGTCCCTGCCCACCCAAACCACTCGGGGATTCTACGATTCTCCACCGGCTTTGGGGAAGCCCCGTCCGGGCCCGGCCCCGCCGAGGAGGCGGGAGGCGGGAAGCGGCCGCCAGAGGGAGCCGGAGCCGCGGCCTCGCTGCCTCCGCCAGGCCGGGGCCCGCCTCCGCCCCAGCGCCATCGCTGCCCCTCAGCCTGCCTCCTTCACCTCAGGGCTGCCCCTCCATCTTTGCCTCCTTCACCTCAGGGCTGCCCCTCCATCGTTGCCTCCTTCACCTCAGGGCTGCCCCTCCATCGTTGCCTCCTTCACCTCACAGCTGCCCCTCCATCCTGCCTCACAGCATCCCAGTATTGCCTAGGTTGGAAAAGACCTCCAAGATCATCCAGTCCAACCTTTCACTCTAATCTTTATCACCTCCTTTCACTCTAATCTTTATCACCTCTAGGACATATCCCTCAGCACCTCATCTCTACACCCTTTAAACTCTCCAAGGGATGGCGACTCACCCCCTTCCCTGGGCAGCCTGTGCCAATGCCGGGCAACTCTGTCAGAGAGAAAAATCCTTTCTAATGTCCAGCCTAAGCCTCCCCTGGTGGAGCTTCAGGCCATTCGCTCTTGTCCTGTCATTATTGACTTGTGAGAAGAGACCAGCACCTGCCTCTCTACAGCATCCTTTGAGATAGTCGCAGAGAGCGATAAGGTCTCCCCTCAGTCTCCTTTTCTTCAGCCTCCTTTACCTCAGGGCTGCCTCTCCATTTCAGCACCCTCGCCTCACACCTGCCCCTCCATGGTGGTTCCATCACCTCAAATCTGCCCTTCCATCCTTGCCTCCTTCACCCCACACCGGCCTCTCCATCTTGGCTCTGTGGGGATCAGAGCCACACAGCCCCAGATCTGCCCTGCCCCGCGTGCCAAATCTCCAGTGAAACAGCTCCAACAAGGTCCAAATAAAACATCGCCATTAATACCCTCCATAACCACCTAACTCAGCAGCAAAGCAACAGTCCGTCACACTCAGCCAGCCATCAAATGGCAACCCAGAGCAAGAGAACACCAGGGAAGCAGGAGCGGGTGAAGCTGTATCCTTGGGCCCCATGCTCCCTTCGAAATTAGCTGACAAATGGGCTTTAAAAACCACCTTTTGCTGTCCCCTTCCCCAGCACGGGCAGAGCCCAGCACATCTCACACACATCTGCCGTGGTAGAGCTGCCTCGGAGGATTTACTACGGTTTGCTTCGCTTACTCGCCGCCGTCCAGCCCCCATTTGCTTTTTTGGACCCTGGCAATCCGAGCTTGAGTATTTCAGTTGTCCAGTTGCCAATCAAAATATTTGAAGGAAATGTTTATTTTCTTCTCGAAATCACACCAGCTGCTGCACTAACTGAATAAGCCCATTTAGCTGTAAGAATTTAACCATTGTAAGAGTGAATTGAGTCCCCCAACTACTCCAAAATCTGACCCAATCTATCAGCGGAAATGTCAATGTTTTGGATGGGAGTTTGGGGAAGTGTGGAATGTGTATTAAATAAAAGCCATGTAAAGGTCAAAGCCCTGATTAGTAATGCCACTGTCTCCTCGTTAGGGCCGTGCTGCCCAGGGGACCGGGACACACCCCGTTCTTTAATTGTGCAGCTGCAATTTGCACCTTTCGAGGACCCCCAAGTCCCCTTGCANAGGGTCATATGGAACCTAAGCGATTTCACAGCACCCAAGGTATTGCTCTCTGGCCCCCATTTTAGAGATGTGGAGAACGAGCAGTGGCTTAGTGAAGTCAGGAATAAGCCTGAGCACGTCTGTATATTCTACATCACAAACAAACATTCATAGTGTGTGTTACACACAGAGAGAATAAAGGAAATTTAAAGGGAACTTGGTAGCGTGGCACTCTCCAAGTCTATAGAATATATAAATATCTTCAGCCGGGAGATATATCACCATCTTATTTATACGTATATACGTGCCTTGCAAAATTGTCATGAAAGAGATAGCCCGGGGAGGGGAAAAAAACCTCCTTTCCTGTCTTATGCCATGATGATTGATGACAATGTAAACACTAATGACACTTTATGCTTATGTATATAATAGGCATGCGTGTGTGAGATGGAGCATGGACAGAAATCCTCTCTGTCTATACCTTCGGCTATTTCTTCTCTACTAGTTCTTGTGATGCTTGGACCTCCAAGCATTTTTCTGACCTCTCTTCTTCTCTGCTTCCTTCCCCTGATGATCATAACGGCTCCATCTGGGAGCACTGCGAGGCAGGTGGCCGAAGACGGAGAGAATCTGCCCTGTATGGGAAGGTGCACGAGATGCATTTGATCTCTGAAGACCCAGCTCATCTCTAGAGAAGGCGCCGCTCTCGTCCCCACCCACGCCTGCCGGCACGCTCTCACGCCTCTCTCACACAAGTGAACAAGTTCATTCGTTTCCAAGCCAAGAGACAACTAAAAAAGANTGAGCAGCATCCGTTGTTACACACCCAGGGAGCTGATAGAACCAGCTCACGAACTGGGTGCAAGTGCTTCCTCTGCAGAGTTCGAGAAAGAAAAAAAAAAAAAGCCTATAACCCCAAACCAAAACACAACAACACACACGTCGCTTATCACAGCATCGCCAGGCACCACCTCAAGATTGCCAAGCACGTTTGCTGGCTGCTCAGTTTGCTAATCCTCTTCAGATAGCTTGTGCTGCCGTGCAGAGACACACTTGGCTCCCAAACCTACCCCGGTGAGCATCGCAAACCTTCAGTCTGCCCTCTCCCAGCACCTTCAATCAGACTCCAAATATGCCGGGCAGCAGCCTCCCAGTCTGTCCGGGCGGGCAGGGCAGTGAGGCAGGGAAATTCCCAGGTATTCCCAGCTCAGTGAATCATGCACCGCATCGCAGCCTCCTCTGCAAACTCTTCAAGCTCTGTTGGGACACTCCCAGCCATTCGTGGGACCCATCCTGCCCTTCTGAGGAGGACTCTGCTTCTAACATCCAGCCTGGACTTATTCCGGGGCCAGTTCGGCCCCATCTCCAGTGCCAGCAGTGTCCTCCATCACTTACATTAGCTCTTCTCCCTCCCTGATGTTTACCCCCTGGATGTATTTACACAGAGCAATCAGCTCCGCTCCCAGCCTGCCTTTCCCTAGACTAAACAAGCCGGGCTCTCCCAGATCCCTCTTCCAGCACAGCCTCTCTCTTCCCCTTGCCATCCCCAGCGCTCTCCTCTGTCCATATCCCCCTGCCCGGCACACGTTGCATCAGCCTCAATCTCCACCGCTCCATCCCGCAAAGCTAATGAATAAGCTAACGGTGCTAACTGGAGCGGGTGGGTGGGCTGAACGGGAAACACTCCCGTGATCGCAGGCACTCCCTCTGGCCTGCCTCACGCTTTGCTCTTTACCTGTATTCAAAGGGTTATGAAAAAAAAAAACCAACACCAAACCAAACGCACAACCTTTAACAAGCCCTGACTACATAAAAGGAAGTTGCTGGATTTACAACCCAGCCTGCAGCTAGACCACCTTGCCTGCCGAGCAGGTTCGGACCAGGCCAAGTCTGCCATGGGAAACCCAGTGCGGAGCAGCGGGGCTGACAGGGGAGTCGATGGGGCGATAGGAGCTTGGGCTCCAGCCCTGCTCCACCGCTTCAGGGCTGCACCGCAGCCGAGCAGCCTGACGATGCTCCCCACCGGCGCTCTGAACCTGGCAATGAGGATCCCAGCAGGGCGAAAATCCCGCGCGTCAAAGGCAGGATGGCATCCCTGGAGCCTGAGGCGAACTCAGCCGGGCTCGCTGCGAGCTCATCTGCTGTTTTTGCTCATCTGCTGTTCTGTAGGAACTGCGGCACCTTGGCACCTGGAGCTGCGGCTGGGAGACGGAGGCGGCTGCACGTCAGTGGCAAAGGCAGCGGTCGCGGGCGCTTGGCCTCGCTCTCGGGGGATGCTCCCATCCAGCGCTGGCCTGTGGTTCATCCTTGACGGTTTACATGCCAAAATTCATTTAAGGGACGTCCACAGGGCAGCGGGCAGATGTAATTGAGAGGAGCAGAAAAGCAGTTTAAAGATAGGCACAGAAGGAGCCTGAGAGCAGGCAGGAAACCCAGCTGAAGCGTGTTCCTTCCTCTGAGGCTGAAGCTGAATCCCACAATATGTTTTCTTCCCACTAAT
Organism: Todus mexicanus; assembly: GCA_013389965.1. Lineage (NCBI taxonomy): Eukaryota > Metazoa > Chordata > Aves > Coraciiformes > Todidae > Todus > Todus mexicanus. Next base: position 17,727 of record WEIS01053323.1, read on the forward strand.
GCCTGCCTAGCTTCCTTTGGAAACAATTTAGGCTCTGCTCATGGCAGAATGTTTTTATCCATTAAGAAACGGATATTTTAAAGAAACCATAAGTCGATCTGGACGGGGATTAGGAAGCAGCAATTCAGTGTATTTGCTGGGCCCATAATTCAGGACTTAACCTCAGAGCAGCCACGTTGCATTTCGGAAACAATAGGGCACTCGCTGCCTCTGCCAAGAGGCTTCTTAAAAGTAATGTAATACTTTAAAAATGTATATTTAAAAAGAAAAAGGGAGAGAGAGAGAGAGAGAGAGAGAGCTTTTACTTTAAATGCATAGGGTGAAGCATTCTGCTGATGACGGGCCTACGTTACAAACGTTGCACGGGCTTGAAGTAATGGGTTGGAAATCAAGCTGGTTAAAGCTGAGCAGCTTCCAGATCAGGAGATCTGAAAGCTCTTCACCAGCAAAGACAGCATCTCCCGAACCGTTTGGCAGGCACTAATGCGGGTGAGAGGCTGGATGGAGTTTGCGAAAGGCTCCAGCGTTTGCTGCTCTCCCCGTGAAGTTTTTTTTTTAAGGTTTCGCCAGAGCAATATGAAGAGCGTGAAAGGGGCTGTTCAGTGCATGAATCAAAGCAGCTCGCGCCGTTGCTGAGTAGCTCGAATTTAAAATCACTTTGCAATTGTCCTCGTGTACACGAGGCCCCTCCGTGCTGCCGGACAATGCGCACAATTGCTTTTGAGTGGTTGAAGATGTTTCCACCACAAAGCGAGAACACAGGAGCCGCCTGCGTGGGCGGTCCTCCTCTGTTGCAACGGGAGTAAAATGGTTCAGCATGAGCCATGGGCCAGGGTAAAGTGTCGCGTGGAGAATTGGGGGCTGCTAGGGCCATCCTGGTTCTCTCCGGGAGGACATGCGGCTGTCACCATCCCACTTCCCCAGAGCAAGGGGGCCCCGAGAAGCCGTCAAAGGCGGGCAGAAGCAAGTTCCTCTAACATCTTGCTTCACTTTTGAAAGCTACTTGATTTATTTTTATATATTTTCTTTTTTTTTTTTTTAAGCTAGAAGACAAAACTCGAAATGAAGCAAGCACGCAAGGCTCTGGCTTCGCGTGCCCCATAATAAGGAACCGTTTCAAGCCATCCTAATGACAGCTTGGTGTCTCGCTGCGGAGATGAGATGGGAGAGACAGGATTTCAAAACCTCATATTTTCCAGACCTCACTGGAGAAGGACTGGGCCAAATCCTCAACTGAGGCAAACGACTCAGCTCTGTTGAAGTGAGGGAAGAGGCACTGGCTGACGTGAGATGAGGGTCTGTCTGTCCTACCTGCCTGGCTCCTGGGCCAGACTCTCATCACAGCTATAGCAGGGTGAAGTCACAATGACTCTCTTTTCACCCCAAAGCAGTGGGAATGAAATCTGGTGTGTGGCGGGTTTGCAAATGCCCATCCCATTTGTGCACAGGCACGGGAAGGGATTGATTTTCTGCCTGTCTGCACAGGGTAAAGCAAGACTGAAACCACTGAAATACACTGACACTGGGCAGTGGGAAACCAGTGCGAGAGCAGGGTCCAACCCGTTCGGCCACGCTGCTGAGCACGCTCTCCTCCCATGTTTCCTGGCATGCCCTTCAGAAACGATCGGTTTTCTTTTACCGGGAGGTTTTTGGTTTGAGACCATTTAACCTCAGGATGATCGTTTTACATGGGGGCTATTTATAACCTCCAGGGGCTGCTTTACTGAAAGTCTTCTGCAAATGGCCAAGGGCCAGATCCTTCCTCCATCTACCCCAGTGTCCTTGCTGTGATCTCCACTGTGGCCACAGCCTTTGCTTGCAGGGAGGAAAGCTTAGACTGGGCTGGAGCAAACACATCTCCAAAGGACCTTAATTCTTCCCAGAGATCAACCCTGTCTCCTACGTGTCTGCTTCAAAGCTCAAACCCCATGCGTGGCGTTCAGGGATTTGAGGTGCCTGAATCCCCCCTCAGCGGCTGAGGCTCTCTCTGAGCATCTCAGCTCCTCGGTTGGTTTTGCCAGAAGCTGGATTAAAGGAGCATTTGCACAAACTGCTCGGTCAGCAGAACCGGGAGGCCAACCACCTCCGGCACGCGAGCGGAGGGCTGCCGGGCGTGGGTGAGCACGGAGGGAAACCTCCCTCTCCACCTCTCGCTGGCCCCCCTTTAATCCTGGCACAGGGATGCTAAAAACATTAAGGGTGGGAAGCACTCAGGTAAAAGGGTAGCAGGGGCCGGATGAACTCCAGCCTGCCCCGTCCATCTCTCCTAAACGATATCTCACTGTGCTTTTTGCTAATCAGCTTCTCGTGTGCGCTACCCAAGAACGTGCCAAGTCGTGAGAATTACAGGCCTGTTAACTCCCGTGTTATTCTTGGCACAGGCTGGGCTCCACTTGCTCGGGTAAAAATTATGATCTTTGTGAATAAGCCGTGTGTGTGTAAGAGAGAAAGAGGTTGGGTTTGGGTTGGTTGGTTGTTTTTTTTTTTTTTTTTTAAATATTATGATTATTATGATTGGTTATAGTCAGCGTCGTGTCGAAAGGACTGGGCTGAGATTAAAATTGCTGAGCTGATTCTGCTCCCAGTTACGCTGGTAAGAACCCACAGTCATTTTCAGACAGTTCCCCCAGCTTGGGAACAAGGGAGCCAAGAGCAGAGCGTGCAGGAACTGCCTTTTGCAGCATTCCTGGTACTTTGGATTCTCTCCGCAGGAATGATTTTAGACGGCTAATTTTGTGTGTCTCCATTCCTGCTGTCACTTGACATTTGGGAATTTGGCACAGACGGCAGCCTGTGGCCAGTTTCTTTTTTTTTTCTTGTTGAATTTGTGTCATCACCTGATTGTTTGCTCCAAACGACGCTCTTCGGGTTTCTGACACTACAGGGGACTGTGCTAATTTAAAATACACATCTTTTTTCTTTTTTTCCTTCCCCCAAGAATCTCTTTCTTCATTACGCAGCCAATGGAACGAGCCTATAAAGCTCTGTCTCGCTCTCTTACTTTTTTTTTTAAAGCCCAAACTCAAATGATAATCCTACACAAAAAGCCCGAGTTCTTCTCCTAAACTGTGCTAATATCAATGAAAATTCCTAGCATAAAGATTTGCATTTCAATGAGAAATAAATTAAATTTTCACTGTAATTTTGGCTTGGGAGGAGCGGGGCAGCTTTTACAGTTCGGGTTATGATTTCAAACATGTTTTCTTGTACCTCAGACACCCTCTTTGCCAATGACACTTAGGTTTTCAAACATCGACGTCACTTCTGAAAAGGCACCACAAAGGCTTTTTGGAACTTTTCCTATGAAACCTTCTAAAGAAGGGCCACTTTTCACCAAAATTCAAAACGCAAACAGCTTAAATGCTATCCCTTAAGTCCCCATTAGTATTTCTGCTGATTTGCAAAGGAAAACACCAGCGAGATGAAAAATGCGTTGAAAAGGAGCACGGCTCACACGCAGACAGGGGTACGGTCGCTCTTAATCCATCCTGGTGGCATCTGGTTGTGCCGAGAAGCGCAGAAAACCAGGAGCAGCAAAGCAGCTGGATATTTTCCAGCGCGCTGCAATTTGGGGCTGAAATTCAGCTGCCTGGGAATCAGCAGACTGACCTCTCTCGGGTAACTCCGGTGGCAATTGCTACCTCTTTCCTCCCAAGGAACACCCGAGGGCTCAGCTCTGCTGATGGCAAATGTGGGAAGAGCAAATTCTCTGTGTGTGTGCGTTTGTGTCTGTGCACGCGTGCAGCCGTGCAGGTGTGCATACGTGTGGGGAATTATGCTGGCGCTGGGTGAGGGATCACCAGACTTGGCATAAACACGATGCAATAAGATAAGAAACCATTTGGATTAGCATGGAAAGTATAATGCAGCCTTTACTGGTCGGCGCTACGTGGGTGCCTTCATGTCAAAGAAGCTACTGGATTCCAAGCGTGTTGCTCTGATCTCCCTCGATGTTCCTACTGGAACTGCTCGATTTTTCCTAAGAGCCTGTATCTAAACGTGCACGGAGCAAAATTGCTTGGGTTTATGATTCAACAGCCATCTGTTGATTTAACGGGTGAAAAAAAGGCTTCCAGGGTCAAGAAACCCAACCAAAGCCCTCCCTGGCTTGTCCCCCATGCAGGGCTCCTTACCCAGGGGAGAGCTAGATTCCAACCCTAAAATATCACCCAAAGGGAAACTCACTTGGCTCCACTCCCTGCTCGGCCATGTCAGGAACACGAGGGTTCGGGGGGCGACGCAAGGCTGGGGCACCCAGCCAGTTACCTTGTATCGGAGTTTGAGCCTGGGACCCAAAGTGGCTCGGGGTGCTGAGGGATCCGCGGGCGTTGGGTGTTGTTGGGGTGACTCTCATGGACTGGCGCAGCCGTTCCAGCTCCCCGTAGCGATCGGTGAAGGGTTTGGCTTGGTCTTCTAGCTTTTGTCGGTGCCCTGGAACACGATAAGAGAGGCTGATATGTAACCGGTTACCCTCTGGCTAGAGCACCCTGGTTACACACGAAGTCAGCGCAGCCTCCATCCATCTCCATGGTTTGCTGTTATTTGCACGGGGGTGATGCGTGATGGCCCCGATGGAGATTGACTCCCTGGGAGGCTGGGGTCAGGGTGCCCTATGCTAAGCCTGAGCAATCATCCTACACCAGCCCTCAGTCCAAACAAAGAGGGGAGATGCACGCAAAGCAGGAGAAACCCCATCTCCTGGGGAGGGAGCGATTGGGGAACCACTGAAGGAAATGCTGATTTATAACTATTTTCTACAGCACTTGCTCGGTGCCCGGAGGACAAACTCTTGTTTTACTCCAGCCCCCTCCCCAGTTCTGCCCACCCAAAGAGGTCAGAGCCAAGCGGGGCCGGAGAAGGCACAGGAGGAGGGACGGGAGCAGCCTGCCCTGGTACCACACCTTGGCCATCTCACTTTGCTGCTTTCTGTTCCTCTTTTCCTACCCGTAACACGGGGAGAAGATTCCCCTCCCTCTCCCAGGCAGGGCAGCAACTAATGAGCATTTGTAAAGCACTCCCAGCTCCTTAGGTAGCAGCTGCTGGCACAGGGCAATAATTATTAAATTTATGCTAATTGCCCCGAGGCAAGAGGCGCATGAAATACACTTGATACATAACTTTCGCATTTTACTATATTAATCATCGCCAAACGGCTTCACTCTCTCTGGGCCGGATTCCAGTCTCAGTTACACCCGCACAAAGCTGGAGGGGCTCCAGAGAAGCCGGAGCTGCTTCACTTTTACATCGGTGCTGGGTTCAGACCTTGGATTCTCCTTGCTCTTTACCTGCCGCCGCCAGACAGTCGTGCAACACCCCCCAGCTCTTTGCACCTGCCATGAAAGGACCTTCCCAAGGTGGCAAACGCCTTATCCCGGCGTAAGCGAGAGTGGAGCTCCGGGGCACTGGAGGTGTGCAGGCACGCCAGGGAGAGGAGCTGGGAAGAAACCCTTCTGCAGCTCTGCTCAGAGCGGGGCCTTATCAGATCCAGCCCTACAGCCCAAGTCAAGCTCAGTTCTCAGTGGCTCTTAAGAAGAAAAGCGACTTATTTAAAAGGCGAAAAACGCAGCCACCTCTTGTTTGCGCCCCTCCGTTCCCTCCTCGCCTCTCACATCTGCGTGGCGTGAGCTGGGTGTCAATTTATAGTAAACTCACAGAAAGTCCCCAGACTTCCCCCTCTTTAAATCTGATGCCTGATATCTTATGATCTCGCATTCGCTTGGCTCGTGGTGCTCACGCTGCACTTGCCAGGCTGCCCATAGAGATGCCGGATGGCTCGGATGGGAGAGAATCGACTCTGGAGGGGGTCTTGCTCTTCCAGCTGAGCTCCCTGCCATGGATCTCCCAACAACAAACCACTCTCAGCCACAGTTTTTGAGGGGCTTTGATCCTCTCCTGGCAGCTCCACATCCAGGTGAGCCCCACCATCCTCCCCCCGATCCCCAGCCTCCCTGGGTGCGTAAAGTCCAAACCGAACGAAAACCTGATGATGTCAGCGAGCAAAACCCAGTGAAGATGAACTCCCAGTAGAAAGCAAACCCCAAGTGTATATTGAAAATGCATTTTCCCTGCTGTGTGAAGCAGACCCAGGAAACCTCAACTCAACACCACAAGCAATCTCTTCTCATCTCTGTGCGTCCCTAGACCTTGGGCAGCTCTGCATTATCTGGGGGCCTTCGGAGACGTGAGCGGCACCTGGCACACGGTGCTTGTGCTTTCCCCAAGGGGCAAAGCGTGTGCAGTGAAGTGTCCTGTTTTGGTCCCTATTTTCTTCTATCAGTACGCATTTGAGCACAGAGGAAGAAAAATAGGTCTACGTTTTCCCTTTAGCCTCTTCTCTCAGGCAGAGCTTTAGCAGAGAAGCCAAAAGGACTTCAAAGACCAGGTTCCACAGAAATTTGATGGAAATTAAACTCGCTGCCTCTATCTCAGCTGAAATCCTATCCTGTGGTACTATCTGGCATGTGATGGAGAAAATCCTGAAAAATAAATCAAGTGATCTCTGAGCTGATAATGTTTTTTAAAGATTATTCAGCCGTACGACTTAACCGAGGGCTTCATGTGGCCGCGTCATGCTGCACTGTGGTCACCTCGGTCCCCACGCTGTCTGAACGCGGGTGCAGCTCCGTGGGGGTTTTTGAGCCTCAAGTAAATACCAGCGTTTTACTTACACCCTCTAAAAGCGGCTGGTTTGTGGGGAGACACAGCAATTACCAGCAAAACCCCCAAAGCCTAAAACCATCCTGACAAAAAGAAAGCTGAAAACTTGATGCGAATTTAAGTCGCCGCAATGAGAGGGGCTCATTTAGGAGTGGAAGCCCAGAGGAGAGCTGTGGTGGGATCAGGACCTTTCCTGGCTCTCCTAGACTCTCTGCAGGTTGTATCCCACTCCATCTCCAGGGAAGGGACCTGGCAGCGCTAAACTATATGAAACAAGGCAGGGAATGAGTTAAAAAACCTCACCAATTTGGCCTGCCAAGCCTCTATGGTACAGGCTGTCTCCCCAGGACTTCCTGCTGCTTGTCACTTCGAGCTAGGGACGTCAGACTTTGTCACGCAAGAGAGGATCGCTGTTAATGGGTTTCTTTCATCAGAACAACCTGAACTTTTTAATTTCTGCAGCGGTTGGCTTCATTAAAAGCCCTTCCCCATCTACCCACAGCTGTCACGGAGAGGAAACCAATGCCATCAAGCGAACAATAGCTCATACCTTAGAGAAAAGGAAGGTGGTTTCTTGCTTAACCCAAGGACTGACTCAAAGCCTCCCGAAGCCAGTGGGCGGATTTTTCAATCGACTTCAAACAGCTCCAGACCTCAACCCGAGAAATCTGTCTGAGAAGTCATAATGGCCCCAACCTGCGAATTTTGGGGCACAGAACCTGCCGTTGGGTTGGCGATATTTTGCACCGACCTTCCCAGCTGTGCTAGCACCGGCTTGGAGGTCAATATTTATGGGAACAACAAGTGCTTAGTACCATAAAATGATGGCAGCTACTGACCTTAGGCACTTCTTGTCAACAGCGCGAGGGTTTTAACGCTGGATCGGGTTTCCGAACCAGTTAACGCCGATATTGAACATGACATGATGTAAACATTGACAGATCACCTACAATCCTGACGCAATAACAAGATCCGTATCAGCACATCAAACAAACGATCCCATTGAACACTTCCCAGCTGGAAGAGCTGATGTGAATTTGACACTTGAGGCCAGTAATAAGAAGCATACTGGAAGTTTTGGGTGTTTCCTTGGAATGCAGACAGCGAAACAGTGGGTGCCGCCCGGGAGCTCAGGCCCTCCAAGCTGTGATTTCAAGGCGTGCTTTCTGCATTAAAACATTTCGAAGATCAAACAGACCCTGCTCTTCCTTCTAGGAGGTTGCAACCTGATGTGGCTTCCAAAGCTGGGACCTGGATGGGGTTTCCAGGCTTGGGGGGGTGTCAGTGGTGTTCACCAAGAGCAGCTTATTTGCCCGGGTTGCTGAGATGCAGAATATAAAGTTGATCAAAGGTAGAAAGGGGCTCTGGGAACTTCATGGCTTGAGGGATAGCAAAATCTCGGAGAGAGCAGATTTGATTTGAAAAAAACACTGTCTGGGGTGCCTGGGGAGGTCCCAGTCCCCGGATTTTTCTGGGTTTAGGTGTAGATGGGGTTACAGTTGGGAGAGCTCCCTGACCTCAGCGGGTTTGGATTTGGGTGTCACGTTCGTTCCCGTCTCCTGCTGTAGCCTTGCGCTACCAAAGGACAGGAGAACAGATGGTGGGAAGTGGCTTGGCCCTCCGCAGGCGTCTCGCTGCGAAATGCTGGCGGCAAGCTGGAGCGAAGGAAACGCTGAGGGTTTCGGCTCGGGGGGGATGTTCATTAACACACGCATTTGCAGATCATTTCCTTAGCTCTGCTGAGGAGGAGACAAGAACCAAGAGATGGTAGCCTGAGCTGGGGCAACAGCTCAAGCCAAGCCATCAGTGGCCACAGAGGCCCCAACACATCCACCAAGACTCCAAGCATCCTGCTGGCAAGCTCGCACCATCCTCCACCCAAGGCTGCGCTCAAATATTAACAGCCAAAGTCCACGGCTTAGCCGAGAAGGAGCTCAGGAGGAGCAGCCTGTGCAGCCGTGCTGCACACAGCCCTGTGGCTCAGTCTCTACATGTCCGTGAGAATGGACCACAAGAAAGCAATCAGCAGTGGATAAAACTCCGTCTCAATGCGCAAAAACACCTTTCAAATCCCTCTTGTAGCCCTCAAAATAGGTACTTCAGAGAGACACGCCAATCCTCTACAGAGGCTTGAATTTTTTCCCAGTCTGAGTCTCGGCTAGACTATCAAGTCCCAGCATGTGCTCCAGCAACAAGCCACATGTGAAACTCCAGTGTTATGGGAACAGCAGGTCTGTCCCTTACAGCAGATTTTGGGGTGGTTTCATCTTTGCACACCTCTAACGCGAGGCAGGAACATCTCTCAGGTGTTCCCTGGAAACCCACCTCTAGCTTGAGACTCACCATGGGAAATTCCCAGCCAGGAAGAATCTGGTGGAGCCCCACGGCCAGCAAAAGAGGGAGGGGAGGACAGCGTGGAGATGGGAACCAGGCTGCCCGCAGCACTGGCAGCTGGAAGAGACTCAAACATGACATCTCCACGGAGGGTGATGGAGATTCTCCACCGAATCTGGTGAGCAGCGGCAGGCAGCAAGTGCCAACGCTACTTCAGCCCACTTCTAAAAGTCGAAGCCCAGAAGTTCACAGGAGGAAAACGTTAGAAGGAACCGTCTCCTCTGCCGCCGAACAAAGTCCAGCACAGATAACTCATTATTCACATGTTTGAAGTTGGCCTGCTTACGCCATTTGGAAAGAGAATCAGTCACGGCGAGGCTTTGCTTTGGTTTCCTCTGGCTTTCGTGAGACACTACCGCTACTGTCTTCCTCCGGCTTGGAGAGAAAGGCGAGTGTGTCGCAATGCGCCTCGGCTCGCATGTCCTGGCACAGGGTTTACACCGACTTGAACAACGAAAGGAAAATAATATTTAAGGGGGTGGGGGAGAGAATTAAATTTAAGGGGAAAAAAAAAAGAAAGAAAGAAAGAAGGAAGGAAAAAAAAAATAAAAAGGCTGCTAATTTATAAAGCTTTTTTAGCTGGTGGTGGTCCGAGATGAATTGGCTGCCTCTAAAAGGATGAAAATAAATATCCCTCTTTTTGAGGGAAATAGGCTGGCTCCCGGCCAGCTGGCAGGAAGCGCAGAGATATGTTGCATTTACAGTAGGTTTTTTACTGTCTGAAGCTCCAGCAGCGGGAGAGATGTTCGTTCTAGGCAGCCTGGTATTGATTAGCCGGCTTTGCAAGCCCCTAATCTCCTCTCGCTGACGGGCTGGTCCCTCGACTTCGCCTCTCTCCCTGCCCACCCTGCGACGGGAGGCCCTTGCAAGCTTCTGAATCGATCCTATGCTGGCCTCTTATTCCACTGGGAGACCCCCAAACTAACCCCTGGGGAAGGAAAACAAAGCAGGGCAACTAATTCAGATATTTAAACAGAAAGCGAAGGGAGAATTTCCAAAGCTCCTGGGATGTGAGCGCCGTGGTCCGTGGTCACATCGAAAGGAAAGTCACACCCAAATTTCCATGCAACTTTGGCACAAATCCCCAAAGGACACGGGCTCCCCATTCCCAGGGTTTCAGAGGGAGACTGAGTCCTTCTGGATTTGCAGAGATATTTAATGGATTTTAAAGCCCAGGAAAGCTGGGGGCATTCTCAGCAATCAGCTGGGGAAAATTCATCAGGTTTCAGCATTTAGCCAGAGCTTTCCTGCACCTCTCCATCCTTAAATAGCCCTGGAAAAATCTGACTCGGAGACTGCAAAGCGAATTAGGCGGGTCTTAAAAGTTTTGATTTGCAGATCTGAAAATTTCGCCCCCTGTGCGTCACAAGGCGGCCGAGGGGCGCACGGCTGTGGGAAATACAGCAGCTTTCATAACAGGGTGCAAAAACCACCAGCCTCGTTGGCTTCTCTGCAGTTGCTCCCACTTCCAGGAAGCGAAAATTCATTTACGGGCTGCGATCCAGTTCTCATGGAACTCGGCAAACCCCCTTGATTCAAAGATGTCAAAGCTGGGTGCTGGGGAGGAAGCAGACAGAGCTCAAGTACCTCCAGCTGATGTTGCCTCAGCCCCGTCTGAGATTAGATTTTCAACGGCATAGATGAGCCGTCGCTACGTAGCTCAGTGGAGCGATGCCAGTTGACAGTGAGTTAATGCCTGCTATCTAACAACTCGAAATGGGACCTGCGTCCTACCAGCAGAGCTGGTTTCTCCCGGTTCATAACCTGTTCCATTAGGGCAAGCGCATCAAATTCCTTTGGGTGACACGGGTTAAGGATACTCTGCCTGGGATGGGGAGGACCATCTGCTGGGTCCAGACCTGTGCGAGGAATGTGCCGCGGTGCAGCTAATGGAGATGAGATGCGTCTGGCGCTGTGGGGCCGTGCAGCAGCCGGCTGGATTGTAGCAGCTCTTTGCCAGCCCGTCCTGGGCTCTCGGTAACACGGCACAACCCAGGGCAGACCCAAACTTTCCCAAGGTCTGAGGATGCTAAGTGCTGACTTTCCCCTTTGCCCTAGGACAGAGCTGGAGCCGAGCCCTGACATTTGAATACTAATATCCCCCAATCCCAGGACTGAGCTCCAAGCTCCATCTCCAGAGACCGGCTGGTATGTCGGGTAATTACAGCTCCCACCGAGCTTTGCCAGCACACACAACGCAACGCTGTAAGTGAGAGCCCCAGAGCAACACTACCTGCACAGCACCCTTAATCCTCTCCGCGACGCTGCTCCTCCAGAGCCAAAGAAGCAGCACTGTGCAAGGACTAACCACAGGCAAGAGGACTGTGCTGGGCTCCAGGGCTGAGGAGCTGCTGTCTGCTCCCACACACTGTTTTAGGGTGTGCTCAGCTGGGAACCTCCGTGAAGGAAGGCATGGCAGCACAGGTCTTGGCTGCTAAGCACCTTCCTGCTGCCCTCACCCGTGGTTCAAGGGCTCAGAGGCTGAGAAAGGCACCAGGATGCTCTCCACTTGCTGGGTCCCTCTTCTTCCTCCCCTTTCTCCCCCTCTCCCACTACAGTGCTTAGCTTCACTGGAAAGAGTACGATAAAATAATGCGAAATCATGTCTAAGCACCTTCCGCTGCAGGATATGATTTATCTCTGGCTGATTGCAGAACAGGTGACTGGTCTCCGGCAGCGGAAGAGAAGGGTCTTAGGAACTAAATTTCATCTCACTCTGAGTCAAATCCTCTTCCTCCCTCTGCCACATCATTAAAGTGATTGGTTGCGCTGATAAGCCCTTTCGAGAGGGAGAAACGAGACGTGTCCTGCCCTGACATCTGATGTGATCTTGTGGTTTTGTTTGATAGTTCTGGTCCTTGAGCTGTTGTCTTCCCTGAAATGAAACTTGCCTCTTAATATTGACTTCTTTTTTTAATATGCTTTCTTTCTCTCTCTCTTTTCCAATACGTCACAGTTCGCGCTGTCCTCCTGAGCTCACGAATCCTGCCCGAGGGAAGCGGGGCTGTGTTGAATTCATAACCCTGCCACACACAGTCCTGGCTACAGCATGAGAAATCCTCGCCCCCAACAGCCTCCACATGCACAATGCTCCCGCATTGCCCACTGCCCACCGGCTCGGGAGATCTGCTTTACAAATGGGGAAACTGAGGCACGGGGCAAAACACTTTGCAACGGAGCAAATCTCACCCACATCCTTGGTGCAATGCTCACAGATCCTCCCTTTCCATGCTGACATGTCCCGTCACCGACTGCCCAGCCCAGCTGCCCCTTTGCACAGCTCCCTTTGGGCTGCACCTCTGGACCCCGCAGGAATTTCTTTCGCTGTTTGTTGGTACAGCACCTGGTACAGTTTGCCCCCGTGCCCAGCATCGAAACCTGACCATACCCTTCTGGCAAAAGCCTCCAATGAAACTTAATTCTCCAAACATCCCCCGTCCACCAGAGGACCCTTTTGCTCCAGTTGAATCTCTTCTGAACACTCATTTCTCTGATTCCGATTTATTTTCAAAGCCAGAGGAGGAATGCCTCTTCCACCCCGGCTAAGAATCGTGCCCTAGGGTTTTCCCGAAGCTTTCAAAAGCAGGAGGTGTTGCAACCAATTTCAACAAAGATTTCTTTGTACAATGCAAGCCAAAATAATTTCCCTGTCCTGACTCCCAGTGCTGCTTCACTTAGAAAATACTGGTCATTTTTAAGTGAAATGACTTTGAAGCTATTACACGCCGGGTGATTATAAAAGGAGTGATGGAATTTACTGTATACGGCAAATAAAGTAATTAGAGGAGTAAATTTACTGGGGCCCATATAATTTCAGTTGCTCTATTAATGCTTCTTTTGAGGCTGGGATTATATCCACGAGCTGTAGCACCAAAGGCCCAG
>WEIS01053323.1:31042-46228 GCA_013389965.1 Todus mexicanus
AAAACCAGAGATTGGAGCATGGCCTGATGTCCCCAGGCAGCATCATTCCCCCCATGGCCAAGGACCACCAGCAAGAGCGATGCCGAAGTTCCCAGTCAGTCATACGGAGCCCACAGAATTTCTTTAAACATCCACCTTAAATGTCTACAGAGTGTCCAGAGCAGAGAGTTAATAGGGAAGTGATAAAGTGTCTCTCAGGATTTCCTCCTCTTCCTCCCCTGGGATATAGGACAAGGCTCGAGAACTGGGAAATCAGCGTATTTTGAGCACTGCATTTGCAATCACACCAAATTATAGCAATTTTACATCAACAAGTAAGTGTCCAGGAAGTGGTGAGATCATTTATTTCTTTAAATGATCTTGTTGGGTTGATTGATTTCATCCTTTCTTTCTTTCTTTCTCCTCTTATTTTTCCTTTTTCTTCACCATTTCATTTTTTTTAATTTTATATCTTAATTCCCGGACAAACTCAAACTGGCTGTGTATTTATATCTAGCTAAGGGCAAGCAGGGCAATAAAACAAAAGACCCTAATAATACCCAAAACTCTCACCCCACGGGAGCACTTCAGCATCGAGCCTGCTTTTAATTACAGAAACAGCTCGAGTTCGAGTTTTACGCATCCCCACAAGGGACGCGTATCTTTTTTGCCAAGATAAAGATCTGCAATCGTACAATACTGGCACGACTCAGCCCCTGTCCCAGGTCTCCACTCGAGCTTCTCAGAAGCCCAAGCCCCTCTAATAATTTATTATGTCTTCTCCAAGCACTGGCCAAAGCTGTATCGAATCTCTGAGGGTAAAAGGCGCAGCAAACACGAAGTGTCGTCGCCCCAGGCACGCTGCAGACTGCGGGGTCCTAAAATTTGCCCATAGGAATATGGCAACGGGATCATTTTGCCTTTGCTCCTTGTTGGCTCCCATCTTGTAACCCTGTCCGACTGCCCCACTCCTTCTTCTTCATCCTCAGCTATTCCAGGCTGTCTCTCACTGTCCTGCACCTGAATCTGCCACTCGGTAGATCCCAATTCCCCCATGTCCCAGCACTGGGAGAGCTACAGATTTTATTTCCCCATCTTGGCACCCCTGAGAGCCACGATGCATCGCCCTGGGTCTCCTCGCAGCGCACCCGAGCCCCGCAGAGCTCTTCCAGGTCCTTATCTCCTCTCAAAGCTGCTTCAAAACATAACATAACCACGAGACAACCTCTTTTTTTTTTTTTTTGAAGAAGCGGTGTGGATTTACACAAATCCCCCTGCAGCACAGGTCCACGCGACAAAGCGTCCCGAGACTGGCCCAGCAAAATCCCCACTGGGCTGGGGAGCAAACAACAGCTTTGCCATGGGATTCCCGGCCCTGCTCCCTGCGAGCGGCTCTGCCATTCCCAAAAGCCCCGGCAGTTCCCCTCCCATGAAGGGAGAGATGGGTGAATTTGTGGATCAAGTCACTTTTCTCCAAGTTAATTGGAATATTTCTGCTTCGTCTTTCTCTCTTTCCCTCCCCCCCCCAAAAAAAACAGTGCAAAAAGGGAAGCCCTAAAGAGATGCTCTTTGTTACAAGCAATTACCAAGGAGTCGGAAACCTCGCCAGAAACCATCGAAGCTTTTAAAGACATTACAGCCCAGAAGCTTGCAAGGAAATAACCAACTCCACAATATATTAAACGTATCGTTTTGTACTTCTGATGGCATTTAAGCCATTAAGGCACGATCACACGATACCTCTAAGGCAATCAAGTCTGCACAGGGCTGCTGTACCCCAGGAAAAACAAACAGCAGCCTGGAAAATCATGCCATGGGGAAACCCTCACCACCAAAACCCCCAAAACTGAGCTCTGCCACCAGCAAGCAAGGACAGCCTGACTCAGCTCTTCGGCCTCACCCAGCCACGGCAAGCTCTGGGCAAGCTGCCTTCGCCTCCAAATAAACACATCCCCCACGGCTGCAGGGGAGCAGAGCTGGGCTGGGGGTTGAGCCTGGTGCTGAGCAGAGCTAGTGGCAGGGAGGGACCAGCCCCACACATGCACCCATCCCAGTTAAAGCTTGGATGCCTCCCAACCCAGCACACGGTGAATGCAAAACCTCCGTGCTCAGCCTCACACCCCCTGCCCAAAATCTGCCGCTCAAATTGGGCAGGATGGGAGGCATGAGTTAGAGCAGCACCGTCTACTAGGGGATGCCCAATAATTTCGAGTTAACATCATATTGGGGGCTCTGCGGAGCTTATTCTGCTTAAGGAAGTGGATATTACACTTCTTTTCCCTTCCCTGAGTACAACGGCTTTCAGTTTTTGCTATTTCTGGTCGTAAAACTCAGACTCAGCAGCAGCTACGAGGGATGAGGAGAGTGGCCGGGGGGTCGCTTGCCTTGCTAGCACCGTCCCACACACCCCATTTCTCTCTAACTTCAATCAGAGCATCGACTAGAAATAAAAGGAAAATACCCGCCCCCAGCACAAACTCCTCTGAACTCAGGAAAAATGGATTCAGCTGCACCTTAAATAAGGGGTTTTTTTTAAAAAAAAAAAAAGTGAGAAAGGCTTTTTGAGGGTGGTTTGCAGACGTGCCGGGGCTCGGGGAGCTGGGGCCAGCGAGGTGCTGGGCGTGGGATGAGAACCGCGATGGGGGCGGCGAGATACGGGGCGTGGGCTGCGGTGCCGAGGTGTGTCCAAGCTGGCGGGTCCGAAGCAAGACCGGGTGGTTCAGGGCACTGCTTTTATCAGCACGGCTACGAGATGGATAGAGAAGCCACAGCGAGGGATGTGTCATCCCCAGTAAGTGCTGATCTAAACCTTTCTCCTCCCCAGCTGCCACCAGGGCAGCACAAGCGCTGCTGGAAGAAATGGCCTTAAAATACTGCTAGGGGTAACAGGGGGGCCACAGAAACTCTTCTCCCACAGCTACCCCAGCACCCTAATATTAACAATGGCAAATCTCTTTTCACGCTGGATTTACAGACAGTATTTTCCCCTTTACAGTCAATCTTTCTCCCATTTTCTCCTGCTTTTTTTACCCCACCCTTGAAGCCAAGAGGCCCCAGCGCACGGCGAGCTTAAGGGCAGCCAGCACCTAAGCCACAGCCTTACACCCACTGACCACCAGCACCTTGGGGACGCAGACACCACCAACACCTTGCACAAGCACGGACAAGGGGGTTTCCACCCTCTGCAGATCCCAAACTCTTCATTTCCCAGCCGAGAGCGCTGGGCCGGGCCGCGGCTCGGGCTGACGTCGCGTGCAAGGGGCAGGCGGGGAGGGAAACCCTCACCCAGCTGAGGCTCTCGAAACTCTGAAAGCAGAGAGCAGCAGTTCTTGGAAACAACTCAGAGCCGTGGGAGGTGAGAAGCCTTTCCACTCACCAGCTACGTGCCGTGCAAGGGGGGAGTGGGTGCTTGGGTTGTCCCCTCTGGGATGACACCGTTCTAGGCACGGCCCCATCGCTCTGTCCCCGAGGACGTTGAAGGAAGAAGCCTTTGAGGAGGGGATTTGTGCCCGTGCAGAAACCCAAGCTACAACCCTTCCTCGTCCTCACCCTCCACTTCACCACTCAGACCAGGAAAGGAGAAAATTCAACTGCAATGGAAGAACAAGGAGGCCTGTGCCGCAGGGCAGGGGCTGAAGCTGCCAGTGCCTCACTCCAGCATCCCGCTGCCTTCTCTACTCTCTTCTTTGCTGGGGAGGGAAGAAAACCAGCCTTGCTCACCCAAACTTACCCAGCATTAAAGCTCAGAAAGCAACTTAGAGCAGCCCAAAGCCCTTGCCACGCATCCCAGCACGGCTGCCTCATGCCCCTTCCCAGCTCTCCAGCACTGCTCCCAGGGGCTCTGGGCATGATCACAGCCAGAGAGATGATTTTTTTTACCCCAGGGTGAGCACAGCTGGGTAGAGATGTGCTTCCCCACAAGGGTTATCGAGGGTGAACAAGTGCTCGTGGTCTCCCTTTCCTCTTTGACACAGTGGCCAGGACAGCAGCGATGGGGTGGAAATCAGAAACAGGGGGTTAAAGGAAAACGGGGAAGAGAGGTTAAGGAAAACTGAACAGCAGCAGAAAAAGAAAAAAAGTTAATGAGGGAGGGGAAAAGGCATTTAAAGGGGAAAAAAAAATAAAATAAAATGAAAAAAAACAAGAGTTCCCAGGAGATGGGCAGAAAAGGGCTGGTGTTGCAAGGGGGAGCTGGGAGGAGGAGAGCAGAAGTGACAGCAGAGAGGAGATGAGAGCGGTGCAAAGGGAAGGGAACAGGGAAGGGAAAGGGAAGGCAGCCAGCAGGTGGGTGTGCTGGGGGAGGCCCTGGAGATGCTCCCATTTACCCAGGAACAGACTAAACATCCTTGTATCCCTTCCAGCTATTCATTCTTCCATGTTTTGCCTCTCCCGGATTATTTTGCAAGCAGCTGTGAATAAGTGAAGGCTTTGCACCGGGGCTGCAGCTCGGCCGAGTCAGGCTCTTACTAAATAAAGAGCTGCAGAGAAGTAAGGGGGGGGAAAAAAACCCAAGGAAATTCCACAGGAAGTTCAAATATTTTATTACTTCCTGTTTGTACAAAGTATGTCAACACTTGGCACCCGCTGCGCCAGTTGTTTAGAGCTAAGGTGTCAACTTGAAAAAATGTCCTGCTTCACTCCACATCTAACCCAGAAGGAGCCCGAGCAGAAGAAAAAAAACAAAAGCATCACAGAGCGAGCAGAGCGCTCGAAAGGAGCCGATGTGGTGCTCGCAGGGGATGCTCGGGGACCACAGCAGAGCAACCAAGGTTTGACCAAAGCCACCGCTCTTATCAGCCCCACGTACACCCCAGCGCTGCTCCTCGCTTGGCTCTGGATCCTGCAAAGGACCACGCTTGGGTGTCTTCAACACCACGGCCCACCTCTCCCAGTCCCTCCATCCAGGCTTCGTCCCCTCCTCGCAAGGCTCTGGCTGTCACCAGCTTCCCCGCGATTTCTCGCTCATCTCCACTCAGTTTCCAGCTCCTCAGAAGTTTTTTCTGGGCACAGCTTTACTTAAAAGGCTTGCTCAAGGGCTGAGATGAAGCGATGGGACAGGGGTGGAAGATGAATGGGACGCTCAGAGGTGGGGCGTGGAGCTCAGCCGCCTTTCTGACCCAAAAACCCCACGAGAACGTTCGCCGGAGGAACTTCACCGCATCTGAGAAGACGATGCCCAGGGCTTTCCCAGGATATCGAGACAAATGGCCAATTCTTTCCACGTTAAGGGCGCTTTTCTGCCCGCTCGCACCAGCCCCACATCCAGCCTCCAGCCCTGGCCAGCGCTGATCCTGCACAACAGGAGCCAACACGCACCATATCCCGCT
The DNA here is from genome assembly GCA_013389965.1 of Todus mexicanus. Lineage (NCBI taxonomy): Eukaryota > Metazoa > Chordata > Aves > Coraciiformes > Todidae > Todus > Todus mexicanus. Next base: position 36,349 of record WEIS01053323.1, read on the forward strand.
CCTTTGCGGCACCACAGCCAAGAAGGGCGGAAAAAAACCCCGTATATATTTGTGTGCGCACGTAGAAATACCTACATATCTACACACACAACATTTAGTTACATATATATGTTGAAAAGTATATATAATATATATATATATATATACATGCATAAATATTGCAATTCCTGCTGGCAGCTCTTGCCTCCCAAAGCCAAGCAGGGGAGGCCAGCGTGAGCCATCGCGTTTGGCCAAAGGTGGTTATTACCGGGGATTTACCGGCTCCGATTGCCGGCCAACAAGCCCAGTGGGTGCTGGCACACCGAGGGGTGCAATGCCGGAGAGCCACCCAGTGGCAGGTTAACCAGGAAAACCATGTTGGGTTTCCACCAGCCAGCCCGGATCATTTTGCAGCCGGTATTTCCACACCGAGGGTTTCTGCAGAAGGATGCAAGGACGGAAGGGCAAGGGGCATTATTTAATTATTTTCATATATATATATATTATTTTACATATATATATATTTATATATATACACACACATTTATATATATATTTTTTAAATTTCACACTTGTTCGAAAATGCAAACCAAAATATGGCAAAAAAACCCCAAAAAACCAAAAAAGGGATTGTAAAAAATTTTTCACTCCAGAGCAACACGCTGGATTTTCATCCATCATTAACTTGAGCCCCAGGGTGAAACTTGGAGTCAAAATTTGACCTTTACTGCCAACAAATATATGAAAAAATATATACTTGGAAAAATAAAATTAACCCCCCCACACACAATTTGGGTCTAAACGCCTTTGATCGGCCATTTACAGGCTGTGGGGGTGCAGGGATGGAGATCGACCTTTGGGGTCCGCACAAGAGAGGGGCACGAGCAGCAAATAAACACCACGCACACCTCCTTAAGAAGCCTTCACAAACATTTTGAGGACCACAAATCAGAGAATAAAAGAAAAGGAAACAAAAGCCTAAAACTGCTGACCTTGCAGTCTGGGATGGCATCCCAGGGAGGGCACCCCTCGGGCACACCGAGGCAGAGCTCCATCCTCCAGCTTTGCCTAATTATGCCAAACGAAGGCACGGCCCCAACCCAAACAGCGCCAGGCGAGCGTGCCCAGGGCTCAGCCTCCCCCCACCTGGCTCCGAAGCCTTCGCCTCCATATCAGAAAATTTAAATTAAAAGATGAGGAGCGATGGGCCGAGGTGTTGAAATTCAGGAGGAGCGGGTATGATTCAGCGAGGGTTTGGCGAGCGCCGGCTATCGCTGGAGTCAGAACAAACCAAACGCTAAGAGTAGCAACTATCTCACCCTTGTATTATTATTTATGTATTCCTGATTATTATTATTATTATTAGAAAGGCAATCTGATGGAGCAGATAAAGGGCTGAGCCAGGAGTCAGGAGACCTGGTTTCTATTCCTGACCTGGAAGAGTTGTGAAATTCCCTGCCCAAGCTTTACCTGCCTTCCCCTCCCAGCCCGGGGCCGAGCCCGTTCCCGGTGGCTGCAGCACCCACCACGACCCACGTTGACTCGCCACCGCAGCCCCACAACAGGGCCCTGCCTTGTGTTTTGGGTTTAAAAGAAAAAAAAAACAACAGCGTTGCATCGCCTGGACGCCGGCTTTGCAAATCCAGCCCGGCAGCTCAACAGGCTCCGGGTAAAGCCGCTCGCGCTCCAAAATAAAAACCAAGGGGGAAGAAAATCCAAACAGCGCCGAGGCAAATAAAACAGCCTCCACCTGGCCCGACATCAAGGGGCGCCAATGGCCCAACGACAGCATCAACAGAAAATATTTTCTAAAGCATATTTAGAAGGATCAAACTGTTTCCCTTCAATTTGGGCACCGACAGCTTTACACGCAAAGGGAACAAACTCAGCTTTATAGTCCCCAGGGTGGTGCTGAGCGAGCCGGAAGGCGAAGCCGGAGCAAAAAGCTGGAGATGGAGGCCCCGGGGACGAGGTCCCACCGCACAGGGGGTCCCACAGAGCAAATAATACTCCCGGCAAAAGGAAACTCTCTCAGCCTATGGCACCGGCGCATTTCCCCGCACTCCTCGGATCTCAGGAGGTGCCAAGGTGAGTTCGAACTAGGCCGACACCAAAACCCGACCCAGTGAGGGCTGTTCGCAGCCGCCTTTGCAAAAAGCCACCCTTAACCAAGAGGCACCGTCCTGTACCCGGGAGCCGACTCGATCAAAACAAAGACGTTTCTGCGGTTGAATCGTCTCTTTGGTTTTTCTCAAGCAACGCAGCCCCCGGCCGTGGGCGCTGCCTGCAGCCTTTGACAACCCGAAAGCGAAACCACCGCTAACCAGACGGGGAAGGTGCTCGCCGAGCTCTCCTGGGCCCATACGGACAGGCGGGCAAACACAAGCACGAAGCGGAGGAAACCTGTAAACTCTTAGTTTAATAATCATCAAGTCAGCCCTCGAAGCCGGGCACATCTCTGGCTTTGCAACCCACCCCGCGCACGACCAGAGTTGAGGCCTTCGGATTTTTGTAAAGCATTTTCCCCAATCACCAGGAGGACCAGAGCGATCAAATCATCCCTCTAGGCTGAGATACAGAGCGCTGTGAGAGCCGGCAGCAGGCAGGGACACACATCGCACTGGGTTGTGCGGAGAAAATAAAAGCAGCCAAGCCGTGAGCTCACAACACACACTCTCAGGGCTCGCTTGGCCCTCGCCAGAAAAAAAAAGAATAAAAAAAAAAAAAATCCTCCTCGCCAACGCTGTCCTCGTAGCTCCACGTGCTGCAAACAGTGCCTGCCCCAGCTGGCTTTGCCCAGCCACGGAGGCGCCCAGCATCCTTCGGCCACGGAGAGCTCAGTTCCCTGCAAGCCTCCCCCGAATCCCACCCCACGCGCTTCTCTGTGGCTGCCAAATAAAAGACATCACTTACTTCGTGGCTCCCGGGGTCCGTCTACGGTCACTTTAATGGCTCGGTGATAGGTAGCGACTTGGGTGGGGTTGGTGAAGACGGTGATGGTCAGGGTAAAGCTTTTTCCTAAAAGGAGAGCGGAAGGGGAAAAACAACACAAGACGAGAAATGAGGATATTCATACGGGTTCAGCTCATGTGGGAGCGAAAGGCTCCTGCTGGAGCAAGCTCAGACACAAATATCCACATCCACCGAACTCCAGCACACACATCATTTAATTTTATGAGACATTATTGCCGAGACACAAAGCTCGGCCGGCTCCCGCTGGGGTTCAGCTGGCTGCAGCAGAGAGAGGCTTGGACCCAGTTCAGAGCGGGAGCCAGGACCTTCCTGGATCCAAAAGTCACTTGTCCCCCTCCTCCCCTGCCCTGTCCCCATATCGACCCCTCCACCCACAGCAGCTTCCTGGTGTTTTCCCGCTCAGATGCTTCCCCTTTTCCCATGGGAATTCAGCACTTTAAAATGGTGCTGGATGCAGGAATCCCTCCGTGAGGCATAGATTTGGGTCCTGGCGCCCACGGGATGCTCCTGTGGGAGCAAGCTGGTGAGATGGCATCAGTCTGCAGGCGATGGGTGCTGGTGTTTGTGGGGGAATCCTGGTGGCTTTGTCCCCACGGATGCACCCATGTGGGGAGGTTTGGAAGGGAGCTGCGCTGGGATTTTGGCTGTACAGGCACCTGAAGCTCACATAGAGGGGCCAGGGCCAGAAATGGGAACTGAAACCAGCCATCTTTGGCCACCAGAAGTGGCCACCAGACAGCCGACTGCGGGGACTGTCCCCTTCTCCCAGCCTTGTGAGCAGGAACCCGCTGCTGGGAAGAGTTCCGATATCATCACAGGGGCTTTCAGGGATGTTTGTGAAGCACCGAGCTTGTCATATTCTTTTTTTTCTGCGTAAGAAGAGCTCAAGCAGCGAACAGCTGCATTGGGAGCCCAATTTTGTAAGAACACAACCCTTGCCCCAGCAGAACGGGTTTCCATCCACAGTCTAAACATGCTTTTGGTATCGTGGAGGGTGTTTTCACCCCTGCACCCCACTCGCCCCTCGCAGAACCCACCTGATCACCTCCTGCAGCCTTGGCATCCCCATCCCAGCCCCTCTGCCCTCTCCTTGCCCAGCTGCCATCACCCACTTGACATCCAACCTCCCCAAATTCAGGATTCCCTTGGGTAAAAGAGAATCACATGCAAGGGAGCAAAACGCTCTAACCAACCCCTCCAAGAGCAATTCCCGTGGGATTTCAAAGGTCTCGAGTATTCCAGAGGTATCAACCCCAGCAAGAACCAGGCTGGAAATGCCGCTGCAATAGCCCTTAGCTCCTCCAGGTTTTATTTCACAGAGAAACACAGTAAGAAACCACCTCCTTTCCCTTTTCCCCTAAAGGGATTAAGGGTTTTTCTGATCCTGACCAGCATCTCTCTACAGGGTTGGACCTGAGAATATCCATTGCAAAACAAAACAATGTTTATACAGCCAGGAGGAAAGAAAGAAAGAAAGAAAGAAAACATAATAAAACCAAACAAAAAAAAAGAGTAAAAGGAAAAACGAAATTATCTCCTCCACAGAACATCCTGCAATTATTCCAGGTGGGAGAGTTTCTCTATGGGAGCATCGAGGGGGGAAATCATAGAATAATTACGGCTGGAAAAGACCTCTTAGATGTTGGCTTTAAAGCGGACAGCAAACACCGACTCCTGCCCTAGCTCAGGACTAAACACCCCACAAACCTTCAGCTCATTTGCTGCACAGAAAGGAATTTTTTTTACCCTCCCAAAGACCCTTTCGATCCGCAGAGAAACGGTCACGCTGACAACCTGCACGGAAGAGCCGAGCTGCCGCCGCCTGCGGAGCACAAAAGCTCCCGGGCACCCGCACGGCCACGTAAAAACCAACCAGCACCGAGTGTTTGCTGGCAAAACATTTGCAGAACCCAAGTGCAGGGATGAGGATTATTAGGAGCAATTATTTCGGAAATTCCGCAGGAGGAGAGGTAAGAGAAAGGAGCCGGCAGCACGCAGGCGAATGCGGCTTGCGAGCCACACAACCCTTCCGCACGCCCAGGAGCAGAGCCCGGCAGCTCCGTGCCTGGCTCCCCTATTTCCCACATCTCATTCCTGAAATGATTTTTCATTTTTAATTCTCCTTGGGCAATAACCTCCCTGCATTTCAGTTCCCCCCTCCCGCTGCTCGCTGCAGATACAACCACCTCTCCAGGCAGGACGGCCGCAGCGCGGAGCCAGCTCAGGCCAATTTTTTACGTCTCTTAAACAGCTCGCCAGAAAAAAAAAGAATAAAAAAAAAAAAAATCCTCCCATGAATCGAAAAGGACAATTATTACTCAGCATCATTTTTACTCATTTCCCGCCTTCTCAGGAAGCTGAGCTGGGGTTACTCACTCACTCCCTCCCACTGCACCCCAGCCCCAGTTCGCTGCCTACGTGGGGCTGGCACCCGGTCCGGGGTGGCTTTGGGAGCACCCATGGCTCCCAGGGATGCTCAACGGAGGGATGAATATTCCAGCTGGGAGACAACACCCTGCTGGCCTCGGCTTTCATTTTATACAGCAAAACCCGGGCAGAAAAAGGGGGTTTGGGGCTCTTTTTATTTTCCCCTCCCTTTGTCTTGCAGATTGGGATGGGAATTTTGGAAAGCGGAGGTGGAGGGGAGGGTTAAGGACTTGCTCTTTCCCAGCTCGCAGCGCCGGGGACTGATCCCAGAGCCGTTAATACCCAAACTGCCCAGTCCTGAACCATTTCAGCTCCTGTTTTGAAAACGAGAGCCTGGCTGCTGCTAATATTGGATATTCGGAAGCTCTTCCTCACAGAAAGGGGGATAAAACCCTGGAATGGGCTGCCCAGGGAGGTGGTGGAGTCACCGTCCCTGGAGGGGTTTAAGGCCAGACTGGATGCCACACTTAGTGGCAGGGTTTAGCTGAGTGGTGGTGGTAGGTCCTAGGCTGGACTCGATGAGCTAAGAGGGCTTTTCCAGCCTTAATTATTCTACGATTCTAATTCGAAGGGTTCCTGCAGCTCCAGCTGCTGCCGGGGGCTGACCGTGCGTGACAGCCACACACATCCACGCATCCGAGCAACGCAAACAGCTCCGCTCCTGCCAAATATTTCCCAGTGAATCCCCATTTCTGCCGGAATAAACAAAACCAGCACCAGGCTTTCCAAACATTAAGGCAAAGTAAGCGGGACACCCGGGATAAAAATGCAATAGAAACGATTTTTCACACTAAATCGATCTGGAAGAGCCAGGAAAGCACGGCTGGGCACGGGGAGCTAAACCACACGCTTCATGCTATGAGAAAACCCCACTGTGCCAGCCCCAGCAAGCCTCAGGGGGGTTATTTCTCTGCAAATATTACGAAGCTTCACTCCACAATATATTAAAAAATAAAAATAATTCAGCACTTGAGTTGCTCTCCTTGCTCCGAAGCCTGTTAGAGGCAGTGGAGGTGTTTTCACTGCTGCAATGAGTGTTTGCCAGGACTCTGCCCGAGGAAAGGAGGCTATTCCCCCCTCCCCAAGTGCTTTCTGAGACTTTAAACTACTGTTCATTCCGAGCTCGGGGCTGCAGAGAAGAGATTTCACACTAAATTCAAGAGTCAAGCTGAGATTGGGTTGCCTTCAGTTGGGAAATTTGTGTAAGGAGGATTAAAAAACTACTACTAATCCAACAACCAAAAAAACCCACCCCCAAACAACAAAAAACCCCCAACCAGAACGAAACGAGCCGAAGAGAATAATTGATTACAGAAATGCAAGCTTAATTCATAAAAGCAGCAGCATTTTCCACCCACCAACCTGCAACCAGTTAAGCGGCGCGAGTTTGAAAGCAGCGGCAACGCGGAGAAGGAGCCAAGAGGAAAAAGGAAACGTACGGAAGAAGAATGTAAACCATTCGAGTTTCAGAAAGAGGAACAAGTAAACAGTTATTACATGCAAATAATTCCCACCAGCGCTGCTTTTAATTAATGCAGGGAAGTCGAAAGAGGAGCTGACACGGGGTGCCGAGGTTGGAAGCCTCGGAGAGAACGCTGCCATCTGGCCGCTCAGAGAGCGCCTTCGGAATTGGGGTTCAATGCACAACGAAGGGCTAAAAATTCTCTGTATGCTCTTCGAAACTCAGGTAGAATTCGGCTGCCAGGGTCACGAGGCAGCAGGAAAAGGCTCTGCCCCTGCCACCAGCCGGCGTTGGAGATTTTTTCAGGGGGTTTCTTTATTTCCCTCTCCTCGGATGGCACAACCTGGGTGTTGTGTTGGTTTTTTTTCCCTGAGCTATTTGTTTTGAGGAAAGCCGGCAGCGGGATGGCTTTTGGTGCAAAACGAGGGAGCCAATTTCTACGGCTAGAAAGGGAAAATTCTCTCCTGCTTTTCCAGGCAACAAACGCTGAGAAAAGGAACAAACCGTGCCCCAAAAAATGCACCTCCAACTCTGAGCCGAGCCGGTCCTGCTCCCCTGCCCATTGCAGCCCCTCCATGCTGAGCACTAGATTATTATTATTATTATTTATTATTATTATTTTCCTTTAAACACTTGAGTTTTTTCACCATTTGAAAACGAGCTGCCAGGTGGGGGATGACTCCTGAGCACATCCACCTGCGGAGGGGCCGCATATAGCGCTGAGGAGAGAAATTCAGGAGGATTTGGGCTCAGTTTGGAGGGATTTGGGCTCAATTCGGGGGGATCTGGGCTCAGTTCAGGGGGGATCTGGGCTCAGTTCGGGGGGGATCTGGGCTCAATTCGGGGGGGATCTGGGCTCAATTCGGGGGGGATCTGGGCTCAATTCGGGGGGGATCTGGGCTCAATTCGGGGGGGATCTGGGCTGCCTCCCAGCCCATGCACCTGAGAGGTGCTGCTGCAAAGGTTGGTAACGAGGATTTTTTCTCCTCGCCGTCCTTTCCCGACATCTTGGCAGAAGGAAAACCCTTGGAAATTGCAGAACAAAGCCAAGGGGAGAGGCTGGGGCTGCTGCCGCAGCTCTCCCGCATCCCCCTCCGGGAATTCTTTGGGGCTGGAGGGGTTTCTCCCTGCGTGGCAAACTCAACCCGCAGCAACGAAACCCCCGGCCTGGCAGAAACACGTCGTTAAAAAGAAAATGAAATCAAAATAAAATGAAAATAAATATTCAAAACTAAAAATGAATAATAAAAATAAAAGAGAGATGGAAATAAAAATAACAAATAAAAATTTTGACAGGGATAACGAATACTAAAATAATAAATAATATTCAATATTAAAATAAATAATAAGATAATTATTAATAAAATAATAAGTAAAAATAAAGAAAAATATTGAATAAAAAATGAAAAGAAATGAAATAAAAATAAAAAAGAAATGAAAATAAATAAAAATATACATAAAAAGTAAAGAAAATTTAAAAAACACCTTTTTTTTTCCTCTCTCTCTCTCTCTCTCTCTCTCTCTAAGAAAGGCCAAATTAAAAGGACAACCATTCCCTGGCCGGTACCTACCTCTGCCACTTCTCCCAACAAATCTGAGGTCGTTAAATCGGGCTACTTGGTTTTTCATCACGGCGGAGGCGTTGCGGAGCTCGGCCGAGTAGTTTTCATCGTTCCCTGCCATCACCGTGACCACCGTCCCATCGGGCACATCTCCGAGGGCGACGACCTAGGGCAGGACCAGAGAATTTTAGGCGACAATTAACCCCCCCCCCAAAAAAAACCAACTCAAAGGAAAACCAAAAGCAACCCGAGCTCCCGGGGAAGGCTGGAAAGTGGGAGAGATGAGGAGAAAATAAGCTTAAAAAGGGGGGGTTAAAAGGAGTGAGAGGTGGAGAAGGGGGAGCTTGGCCCCGACGGGGAAGTTTGGGGGTTATTTTACTTGATTTATTTGATTGCTTTATTTTATTTATTTGATTGATTTATTATCTGATTTATTCATTTTATTTTATTAATTTATTTGATTGACTTATTATTTGATTTATTTATTTGATTGATTTATTACTAAATCAAATAATAAACGAATCCAATAAACAAATCAAATAATAAATGAATCAAATAAGTAAATCTAACAATAAATCAATCAAATAAATAAAATCTAAATCTATTTGATTCATTTATTATCGATTTATTCATTTCATTTATTATTTGATTTATTTGTTTTGTTTATTATTTGATTTATTTGTTTTGTTTATTATTTGATTTATTTGTTTTGTTTATTATTTGATTTATTTGTTTTGTTTATTATTTGATTTATTTGTTTTATTTATTCACTACTTGATTTATTTGATTCGGGGAGGAAAAGAAAGGGCCGGGGCTGAGCTCCTGGTCCTGGGGTGAGCTCGGAGAAGCAGCAGAGGGGAGCCGAGAAGGGCTCCCCCCGGGCGGGGAGCAGCTCCCCGAGCTCCCGGCGCTGCTTTCCCTTCCTTTGCAAAGCTCCCCCATCCCCTCCGGGCTCCCCCGGTCCCCGCTGCCGTCCTGCCCGGCTCCCCCCGAGGATTTGGGGCTTTTCTCGCCTCAGGTTCTTTCCCCCGGGGGCACAAGGGGGCGGGATGCCCGGCCCTGGGGGGGCCCCGTCGGGTCTCCCCCTATTTGCGGGGAGCTCGAGCAGCTCAAGCCGCTGCCGCTGCTTCAGCTCTTTGGAGTTTGTAGATTAAATCTGCCTTCCCTGCTTCTTTTTTTCCTCTCTCTCTCTTTCTCTCTCCCAGGCAGGTAATTAACCTCCACTCTCATTAAACTTCAAAGTTGCCGGAGAGCTCGCTCCTAACTGACTGTGCGGAATATCCGCGGTGCCGGGACCGCGGGGCAATGCGGAGACTCGAGTCAAAAAATCATCCGAAGAAGCCGGGCTGCCCTCCGAGGTGATGGCAGGAGGGGAGCTCAAGCGAAAGCAGAGGAGGAAAAGAAGCGAGGGGCTCGGGGAGAAGGCAAACCCCATCCCCCCGACGGCTCGGGGGGACCGACCCACCCTCAGCACCCC
>WEIS01053325.1:261-34252 GCA_013389965.1 Todus mexicanus
CCTGTAGATATTAACTGAATCAAGAAAGAGAATCAGAACTTAGATGTAACAGGCTAAAGGAAGGGCGGGATGTGGGAAATAACGTTTTAAGCCTAGGTTTCAGAGCATTGTGTCTATGGGAATGGCAGTGAGATTTAAAAGCCCACTTGCTTCTACAGGCTTTGGTTTCCCTCCTTGCCTTTCTTAACTGCTGAGTGTCAATGTCGTTTGAATGCAGAAAGCTTTATATAACTTCTTGCATAAACATTTTGTCTCTGTTCTGGTAAACTGCATGTTAGTGAGCAGGAGCAGCTGAGAACTGGGCAGCAATGAATGATGAGCGTGTTCATAGATCATATTTTCTACTTGGCCCTGTGGGATTTTGGTTTTGATAAAGCTTGCAGTGCCATTATTCTTACTAAGTGTACTTCTTCTGCATAGAAAATAAAGCTTTTCTGTTTGAGAGGAGCACCTTACTGTGATAAACCTAGAAATACAAGAAGAGTACCAAGATCATTTGCCATGGTAAAATGTCAGTAGAGGAATAGCAAATAGTCTGATTTTAAATTTATCTCTGTTAGTAACGTTCATCTGAAGTGTTACAAAGAAAAAACATAGCTGCACTGTTTGAGTGGGTCCCCAAGGTAGGAAAGCTTTGAGTTTCTTCTAAACTATTCAAATCATTTTTCTAGTGTTGGCTAAGCGTCGGTAATCTTGCTGATGAGTGTTTAAAAGAATCTAGAGGCAAAAGCACTGAACTCTTTGTACTGTCTGTTTGATTCAACAGGAACCACACAACTCCACTGAAGATGATGCAGGTTCTGATAATTCTCAGTTTACTGGAAGCACAATAAACTTACAGGATCTGGAATGACCATTACTGAGAACAGTTACTTGAAAGCAAATTGGGCAATCATGTCTTGACAGAGAGAGATAACTGCGTGGGTGTTTTTCCAAGGAAAAAAAGAAGACTTGGAGTACTGGATTATGGTTGCACTCTTTGTAATTTGCTAAGGACTGTTGCAGCTGAAAGATTTTCTTGAAAAATGTAAATCCCACTTGATGTGCCTGTGTAAGATACCCGGTCTGCCTGGTGGTTGCAGAGACTGAGGCAGACTGCTGTACAGTGTTGTTTCAGGGAGAAGTACTGTATTCAACTTCAAACTGAGATAATATTTACTGTTTTCACAGGAAAGCAAGTATTCTACAGCTAACAAGTACAAATTTATAATCCTGCCTACAACAGCTAAAACTTTCCTTCTGTTGGCCTCCTGCTGGAGCCGGTGGCATCAAGGAATTAAGAGCCAAAATTTGCAAGTGTTTTCCACACACACACAAGTAATTGTTCTGGCCCCTACGTTTTGGCAGAAAACTGGAATAGCGCCACATGTAACGAAATTAATGTCTTACGCCATGAAAATCAGATGCTCTAAAATTCTTTGTTTTAGGAAACTAGATTCTAAATGTTAACTTAGCTGTGAATCAGTTTGTAGCTCATGTTGAGTTTCTCCCTTTCCTTGCTCCTGTGTCCCAAATACTTTGCTGAATTGTTCCAGCAAAACTTGAAAAAGAAAACTGCAATAGAACTGTACTCGCAGTAAGTGATGAGCTAAGAGTCCAACAGCATCTGAGAGAGGTTCGTTTTATCTTTGTGTTCCCTTTTTTGGGAGGAATGTTGACCGTCACATAAATTTAAGCACCTTGATTTTATCTCATTTATAAACTGCTGCCAAGTTACTTGTAAACTGGCCACTACCTGTTTGTTTTGGGTTGTTGGTTTGTTGTTTGGGTTTTTTTTCCAATTGAACACTGTTAACACTTGTTCATTATTGATGTCACAGAGTATCACATGCACGGGGAGCTTCCCGCTGGTTTACAGAATATGCAGTTTTGAGAGTATTTTATGAGGAGAAAAGAATTGTTACCTAGGAAGATTTGCCCCACTGAAGAACTACAGTTTCTCTTGGGGCCGGGGGGAGAGGGTGTATGTACTGTACTTATCTGGATTGCAGACACCTACATAAGTATAGGGTTGTATAGGGGAAAAAAACCCCCTTTGGTTACATTTTAAGGTAGTAATTTAAATGTTTCTTATGGTGATGTACTGAATGCCTATAAAATTATGTATAGGAGTTTGATAAAAGGGTGTATGTTCTGGTTTTTATTCTCAATGAGGTGTGTGTGTATGCACGTATGTGTATTTTTTATTATTAATTTTTTTTTTTACAAAATAAGATACGTCGTGCAGGAGAAGGTTGTGATCTTTCTAATCTTGCACATATTTATTTATTTTACAGTTATACTGATGTTGAATTCTCACAAGGTCATTCAGAAATGCTTTTACTTCCTGTGCCTTTTGAACTATGTATATGTCCAGACAAATGCTTTTTTTTTTTTTTTTTTAATTGAAGATTTGGGGAGGAAAAAAAAAGCATACAGGTTACATTCAACTTCAAATCTGATTTGTAGGCAGTTTTACATCTGCTGGTTGAACCAGTTTTACTTTTCTATCTTTAGTTTAACTGAGCATCGAGCGTTCCTTTCATCCTGAGTTTACAGCTTATGTCCAGGGAGTCTCAGCCCTCTCAGATTGGGTTTCCAAATCAAACTGAATTGGTGGCTTTGACTGTACCGTGAAAATCTGTTCCTGAGAGGTAGAAAGATTGAGAAGGAATCGTGCTGAAGGGACTTCTTCTGGGGCTTGTTCTAGTGGTTACTGTGCTGTCCCTGGAAGCTGAGGCACCTCGAGCTCCCAATGCTTGCATCATTCTGTTCTCAAGGACCGTACCAGTTCTTAATCTATTAGAATGGCCAAGGAACACTCCATCTTTTTTATGGGACTTGCAACCAAATCTTTCTACTTCTGAAAATGTACCTCACTCAGCTTTGTAAGTGAATGTAAAGTGCTAACCTCTTGGGGCTGAAAATTGGATCACTTGGCTTGAACTCCATTGCTGGCAATGGATACCTGAAGAACTGCTGGTGCAAAAGGGTTAATAAAGCTTTTTTTTTTAATGGTCAGTTTGTCCCTGGATATTGTTCTTTGTGTGGATGCATGTGACATAAAGCTAATTGTTAGCATTTTGGTTTCTGCAGAGCTTGTGTTTTTCCCTTTTGACAGTGGCAGGGTGGAGCCTATAATGAAGCCCAACCTTTGAATTAAAGAATAGCCTTCATTATTGTTTTTTTGTCCTTCAACAGATTTGTGATTATAATAAATGTCTGGTGGGTGCCTGGCTTAGTTGTGCTTTAGCAAAGATTGTTACCCAGGACTGTGATAGATCTCACTTGTCAGCTTTATAGGGGTAGTGTGATTCGTGTAAAAAAACAATCTGAAAAGTGGTGTTGCTAACAGGAGCCTGAGAAGTAAAATGAGAGAATTTTATTTTTTGAGGCAAAAGATCAGTAGGTGGGGAAAAGGGGTTTCCTGACACAACTTTCCCCGGGATCTTAGGGTAGAAGAAAGGAATTTCATGGGACTGTGAAGTCCAGCAACTGAGCAAATACTAACAACATATGTATCTATGAAAACCTTTTCTAGAGCAGTATCAGCTCTGTGTGCTGTGGTTAAGGGTGTTCTGTCAGGTGAAATAGTAGAGTTCTTCTTCCTTCTCCTTATCCGTTTCTTCTTGGCTGTGCTTTTTCTTCACCTTCCTGGCAGGTAGGTAAGAACGAAACATCAGCCTCCTGGTCTGCAGAGGAAAAAGAGGCACATGCATCAGTGCTGGGTTGGAGCAGCATGGCTGGACCACGCGCTAAAGCCGCTTCCTGCTGCCAAAGGCTATTGCCCCTTGCCGTTAGTTTTCTAGGCAGGTTTCAGTGTGACTAGTAGGTATGTTTTTTCTACTAGAAAATGGGTGTCAAACACCTGCAGGCTGTGCCTGGTGTTTGTGCTTCACCTTCTACAATGTATGACTGCACCTGCAACTGGTTTCTGATTAAAGCCTTGTACTACCTCAAGAGGAAGGGAGGCTGGAAGTTCAAGGAACTATTTGAGGGAGCCTGCAGAACCCACTTATTTTATCTTGGGTAAAGGGGCAGGGACTCCTGGCACCTGTTCTCGATCGCCCATGCTGTCACTGGCTTGGTGTGTGACAGAACTGGGAAATGCAGCAGGAGCCGTGGCCTGAAGCTCTGCGCTGTGCCTCCTGAGGGGCGAAAGGTCAGCTCGCTGTAATGCAGAACGTGCCGAGAAAGGTATGGTCTGATGGTGTGGCTGAGCTGATCTAGGGCCTTGCTGCTGCCCTTGGGATTGTCTTGCTGCTGCCCAGTTCCTCATTTGCTGGTTTTCATGCTTTTTTTTTAATACTGCCAAGCTAATGGGCTGAAATGAGCTTACTGAGAAAATCGGCAAGTAATGGAGGTGGCTGGGTTGTCAAGATAAAAGGACAGGAGAGGGCCAATGGAAGGACGCTGAGCTAGAATAACTCGCAGTGTAACTGATGTCCTGGCAGTTGCTCCAGTTAACATCAGTCCTGTAAATTGATCCCCACTGAGCTACAGAGGCCCTGAGTAACATTCTTCTCTTAAGCACTTGACATTCAAGTACCCCCCAGCTTCTCTGAAGCAGGCTGTGAAGGTGAGGTGTTGTGTGGATTACTGCACTTACAGTTATTACAGGTGCCTGTGATCTTTCCATGGCCCTTTGCAGTCTTTCCTCCTGCTGCTGCTTCTCTTGTCTCAGCATTTCTTCTCGGAGCCTTTTAAAGGGAGCAAATAAAGGATGGGTTAAATGCGGTGTGCGGCCGCACTGAGTGTGCTTTGGACACACACCATCAACAGCTAACATCGCATCTTGCTTTATATCTTCCATCTCTAGCCGTGTCAGACCACTGGAGCACGGGAGTTTGGGTATGGTAGAGTTTGTTGCTGTGAAGGTGGTAAGAGGGGAAATGCTGCAGCTGATCCTACTCTTCCTGGAATTGAGGGGTGGAGAAAGCATGTCAGCCTTAGGAAGTGGAGATGTCAGACCGTTGTTCTCTTTTACAGATGTGCTCCGTACCAGCTTCAGCAGGTGATTTAAGCTCTCAAGTTGACAAGGGTGCTCACCAGGTGAATGATGCTTATTGTGTCTAAGTTCTCACCAGTGCAACCAAGTCTGTAACCTACAGATGTGAGTAGGAGGGTTTTATATCCATGGAGCTACACTTCACCTAAATGGGCACAGTGAGAGCTGATAGAGTTAACTGGCTCCGATTCCCTGCGGAAATGAAGCACTGGAGCAGAAATGAGCTCAAGCTATGGAATGCTGCGGCAAAGAGAATTCTTTTTTAACCTTGTGATCTTCAGGAAAATTTTAAATGCTCTTTGAAGGGTTTACTTTGGTTTTGCTTTTTATCTGAAGGGGTCAGATTCCTTCCTGAATTCTCCTCCATCCCCAGAGTAGAATAAATATGTCTTATTTCTCTTATAAGAGTGCAAAACCATTCACATGAACATCAGGAAGAAGCATCACACGCTTTCTACTTGAAAGGTGAAGAAAGATGGAGAGAGAGAGAGTAAGAAGGAGGGAAACATCACTGTTCTGTTTAAATCTTCACAGTATTTTTTTTTTTCCTCTCCTGGATCTGATGCACCTGAGGATGGTCAGATACAATCAGCTGTCCAGTTGCATCTTTGCTATTCGTGAGGGTAAATTTTGGGTGTGAAGCTAAGTTAAAAAGAATATGTCTCATCTCAAAATCTAATTTGTTTTAATGGCCTACTACTTAATTTAATAACACAAGTTGTACATATGAATTTTGTAGAAGAAGCATTTGAAAGCTGGCATTGCTGACAAATGCCTTATTGAAGCCTGAGAAAATATAAGGGCATGTCAGACTTTGTGCTAAACAACTACAGAGGAGTAATTTTCTAGTTAATCAGTTTAAATATTGTTAGTGCAAATTATCTCTTAAAATTATAAATCTCATCACTGAATCTGTTTTAATTTGGTTGGGTTTTGGTTTTTCTTCTCATTCTTCCAGATTGTGCCTTTTTCTAATGGAGCTTCGAGGTGTTTTCTAATGTAGCTGTTGGCTGCTGCTGCTCATCAGGAGATGTAAGTACTATGAATGTGAAACCCTTAGAGAAGTAAAGTGGGACAGATTGGTCCTATGGCCTTTCAGATTGCTGTTAGATTCCTGAGTTGATCTGAAAAAGTTGTCTCTTTCAAGTGGCTATGCTTTTGGCTATTAACGTTTAAAAACAGAGACCCCGTGTCCAGAAGAAGATCGTGTCTTACCTTATTCTCCGTTCCTTTTTTTTGGTTTTCAGGACTTGTTCTACCTTTGCTGGTGGGATTTTCTCCAGATTGTCCAGTATATTAGAGAGGTGTTTTTCTATCACCATTAGCATCTGCAGTGTCT
The DNA here is from genome assembly GCA_013389965.1 of Todus mexicanus. NCBI lineage: Eukaryota > Metazoa > Chordata > Aves > Coraciiformes > Todidae > Todus > Todus mexicanus. Next base: position 6,588 of record WEIS01053325.1, read on the forward strand.
GCAGGTCTTCCCCATTTTCTCCAGTGCAGTAGTGGTAGATTTCCTGCACCTTCTCGTGCAGGCTTTTGAGCATTTTGCCCTAGAGATGACATACGGTGAGAGGCACAGCTGAGTTCTGCCCAGTAAAACCACAACATCCTTCCAAAGACAAAGGAAACTGGTACATTTTAATGCCCTCAACAAGGTTCAACAGCTTATTTCCCAGTTTGCTTAGCACTAATGTCTGGGATAGATGGCTGCATTGAGCCACTCTTCTGTAGGTCATATCTTCCCAGCTTTGCTGTGGCCTGGGACAGGTTGCCTGGTTGCCTCTGTGAGCCCCACTTCCACCTTACAGCAGTTGCATGGAGCAGGCACATTTGCCCAAGTTTGCTGCCTTAGTAATGCCCCAAACCTGCCCCTGCTATGGCTTCATTGCTCAGAAACAGAGCTGATCTCTCACCAGCAAAACTCACTGTCTGCTTTTTTTCCCATAATGTATATGGCTGGTGGAGAGGAACTGTTTATGCACATGGTAACCCCCTTGCCTTGATCTCAGGATGTACCTGGTCATCAGGTTCATACTCTCCAAGGGAGGAGAGGTGAACTTTGAGCTTCAGATTTGCTAATTTCTTTTCTTCCCTGTCGATGGAGGATTTGAGGGTGAATACTTGTTCTTTCAGCTCTGCTAAGTTCTTATCCCTAGGCCAGAAGAGAAAGGAGGTATTTTGAAAGGGCATCTTTGAAACACATGACTCCTCTGCTGCTTTCCAGCCTGGGTCCGTCTCTCCTGTGGCCGGCAGATGGAGGTAACACTTCATACCATTTCTGGGGAACTTGCACCCACAGCTCTGAGAGCAGAGGGAACTTGTGATTTTTCTGGTATAACAGCTACTGTGCTGGTGTGGGAGGGGGAGAAGTAGTACAGCTAAACATTCAAGATTTTTTGACAAGTCAATGGGGGAAGTAGATTAAAAACGTTCACAGGGGATAAGCTCCACCTCAAATGCGAAAGTGTGTGTCTACCTGCCACTGAAATACTCTGTTGCAATTACACTTGGGTTCTCTGCTGGCTTCCTTTAGGAAGTGTTTGCATTTAGTCAGAGTAGGTGCTGGTCTGGATCACTCCAGGACATGCCTTGTTTCTTCCTTTGATCTGTTTTGTGTGGGGTTTTTTTTCAAATGAGAATTGCACTATACTTCTGGCTCATATCTACTCTCGGATGTTAAATGCATCTGTTCCCCAGCCTGCACCTTGAGGACTAAGGAACTAGTCCCAAGCTCAAGTCCTATCCCCTAAATTATGTAGAAACACTTCCTTAGGAGCTCACAAGATGGTGAGTTGGATGGGCTGCAGCTGGGCTCTAAGGTATGAGAAAGAGCCTCTGTTGTGTGCTGTGTGACCAGCATCACGTGTAGTCTGCAGCGTGCAGCCTGGTGGCAAGGTGCTAGTGGGAGGAAGAGGGGATCACTTATGTTTGAAAGCTGGGGCACAGGGACCCCTTTGCACCACTTGCAGGGTCACACTTACATGCGGTCATGCATGTTGATGACCTCGTCCACGCTTCTCTCGGTCCTCTGAGAGTTTCGGACAAAGGACAAGATTTCTTCCTCCATCTCCATGAAAATAGACAGCAGTTGTTGGGGATCAGTAAAATACAATTCAGGCTCCTGGAGTGGAAAACACGTGATGAGGTTTTGTCCTCCTCTAGCTTCTTTGCCATTGAACTACCTGGAGGTTGGTCTGCGACAGCCCTGGCTGTTCAAATGCTCTCCTAAGTAGAGGGATCTGTGACTGTCCATGTACAAATGCCTTCCACCTTCCTGCCATGTGTGTAGCTTAACACTGCCTCAGTAGCTCACCCCCCAAACTAGCTGTACTTTGGGTTGTAAAATGTGGTGCAAATATCTGCGAGTGGGAAAGCTTCCATTTTGGACACAAACCAATAACTTCACTAGTTTCAAAACCTCCTATTATATGATGTTACATCTTATTGGGGGATAGTTAGCTTTGAGATGATGGTGGGGTTTTGGGAAGTAGAGGAAGAAAGTTAAACAAAACTTTTTATAGCATGTGTTATGAATGTCTAGACATACATGTAGAATTAGTGGTTACAGTAACTCCTCAATAACTTAATGAGTAGTTAGAAGGTGAGAGAAATTAGTAGCTTCAGTAAATGACACAGGACAAACAGAGTAAATATTTCAACATGATACTTCTGACCTCACCACTGTCCGAGCAGTCTTCACTTTCTTCATCCTCCAATGAACTTCTGAAAAAAAACATTTTGTGTATCAGGCCGTTAGAGAAATGCTAGCTCAGAGGAGACCTTGTTAGTGAATTATGAACACTGTTGTTGTTTGCTGTTGCTGTTTGCTCCTGAACAGTCCTTTGCAGATTCACGCATTTGGCCCTCCACGGCTGTGGGCTGTCTGGGGGTCGTAGGAGCTAGAGGCCACACAGACACGCAGCATGGGAGCTGTGTTTGTCCATAAGCAAGCTGCCTTTTGAGCTGCTCTGAGCTCTGGTGTCCAGCAGGGTCAGGATGTGACACATGAGCCTGAACTGAGGATGTTGATCCAAATACCTTTAAACTTGATGGGAAGTTTTGGGGCTCTTGGGCAATGAGAATGCAGAGATAAGAGCCTTATTAAAAAGGCTCAGGCAGTAGTACAGCAAGTGTAGAGAAAGCCTTGTGCTCTGTGTGGGATATGGTACTGCTCCTAAACAACATGGCATAGCCACCATGGGAGTGTGCAGTTTTTACCTGCCCTGGGAGAAGGTTGTTGAGCACTTCTTCCTCTGCACAGCCTGCTACCATTAACCAGTGGTACAACCTCTTCCCTGCTCAGCCCCAAGGACAAGTCAGAACAAGAGCTAGAAGAGCAAGGCAAGAGGTCCCTGACTGGTGTTGGCAGCAGAGCCTGGTCATCACCTTCACCTGCACCTGTCACACTGTGCCAGCCCCACTTGTGTCTGCATCATTGCAGAGGCTTCGCAAGGGGTGGCACAGCGCAGCACTGCTTGGGAGAGCTAGGCACCTGCAACGTGCTGAGTGGGGGCAGAGGAAATGGCTCTGCAAGCAATGACTTACTTCAGATAGCCAGGTGTCGTGGCCTTAGGAGACTCACCAGCCATCCATGCTTTGCTGTGCCAGGCAATTGCTTTCTTTGCCTCAAAAAGCTGGAGCTGGTCATACCTGTCTCATACTCCCACTCACTGCCACCTTCTCAGGCTGACCCTGCCTATGTTACCATGGTTACTCTGCCTGCATCCCAGCATATACTGTCTGACAGGCAATGCAACGTGAGTCTACCGTGACCTTGGACCTTCAACAGGCAGCTGTTTGCATTGCGGCTGTGACCAGCAGTGGGAACCAGTATCTCAGCAACAAAGAGATCACAGAGAAGCTTTGCTCCAGGACAAATGCCAAGGTCTATGATTCCTCCTGGGGTTACTTTAAAGCCCAAATTCTTTGGGCAAGGCTCTCAGCAGAGAATTTGAGGATGGAGCTCTGTTGGAGTAGGTGTGTCGGTACTGACTTGCATACCTGATGGCTTTCTACTGGTATTTTGATTTGTTGCAGTACGACCCAGATCTCGATATGCACACAGCGAAGGTGAGGAGCAGATTTCCTCCATACTGACTCCCAGTCATCTGAGTGCTCTCTACAGTATGTAAGTCTGTTGTTTGCATTGTCTTGTACTTACAGTGTTTTTGACAGAGGCTCTATGATGTTTTTCTGCTGTGGCCTGACATCATATGATGACCTGAAAGTCAAACTTTTTGAAGGCATCAGGGAACATGCCACATCTAGGTAGCTGCCACTAGGAGCATCAGCATCAGCATTTTTTCTGGTTATCAGACATCGGCCTGTAGACAAGAAGAGATGTACACTTAGAGCGTGGGGCTGTGCCAGTGAGGAGCGAGCAGCTCTCTCCAGGCACTCACCCTGCCTTGCAGTGCTGGAAAGCCAGGCGCTTGCTTCATTCTCTTTGGATTCTGTTTTCAGAACAGTTTTCCCCGGGTACTTTTCTCCCTGTTTGTCCTGCCACTCTTTTGGAGATAGTCGATAGAGGAAGTCCCTGTACGTCTTGTAGTTGCGCAGAGTATTCTTTAATCTGGATACATCACTAGGTTGAGAGAAGTGGATGAAGTTTGTTAGCAGGGCGGAAAGCTCGGGTTTGAACAGGCTCTAACTCTTGGTACTCAGCTTCACCCAGAGAAGGGACGAGAGGGCACATGTCTTCATGGACACCCAGAGACACGTGGGAGCTTGTCCTGCATGTTCCCTGTGGTTTCTCCTGTGGAAGCTATCTGGTCACATCTCTGTGGCCAGACTCTTTCTATGGCACTGGGCTTGCTAATTTGGGAATTTTTACTTGAAAACAAATGAGAAATCCTGCTAGTGCAACTCATACAGGGAATTATTCATTATTTTTTTTCTTTTTCCCCAGGTCATCATGAAAATGCAATACTTAGTTTTGTTTGGGTTTTTAATCTGAGACTGCCCATTTCATTTTGGAATAGCTATACTTCTAAAAAACAATCATTTAAAAAACCCAATTGAGTTGTTTTAGAAACAAAGTCAGCATCTGGAAAAACAAAAGCTGAAAGATTTTGACTTAAAATTGAACATTTTTAGACATCTTTTTCCTTGTGATTCCCCTTTCCCCCGAGGGCTCTGGGGGTATAGTTCTGTAGAGGGTGTTAAAGGCTAGTCAGGATTAGTGTGCAACCATTACCTTTGGAGGTTCTCTATTTGGGAATTGATTGTCTGGATCTCTTTCACTTTCTTTGTCTTTTCTGCGACTTCTTTTCTGGCACTAGGGAAGAAGGCAGAAACATAAGCCATACAACAACAGAGCAGCAAGTGTGTGGTGAATTGAAGTGCATATGAAACACAGAGAAAGATGTGGGGGCAGTGCTAGAAATCACTTATGGATCTATCCCAGGTGATGCGTGGCTCGTGCCTGAAGACCCTGCTTGGCTCAACTGTGTTAAGGCTTCCCAAATACGGCTGTTGATGAGTATCTGTTGCTGCTCTGCCCTTGTAATACCTGTCATGGGCCAAAGTGCTCAGCTTGCTTCACTTAAGGGACTGTTTCTGCCATGAGGCGTTGGGCAGAAGCATTTCCCTCTCATAATGATGTTGTGAGAAGAATGACAGTGGTGGAGTCAAGAGCAGATTCCTTGCTGCAGCCAAATGAAGGGTATTTGCAATGAGGGGATTCCTCAGGTATGTTCTCCTTCCTCTTTTTCACTGAATATGTCAGGAGAAAGTGCCACCAGGACTGTAACTCTGGGCAAACTCAGACAGAACATTTACTAGCCAAAACCCTGCAGGCAGGTCAAGCAAAAGGCTTCCCGTATCCAGTGGAAAAGAGCACAAGGGTGGTTTCCCTAACTTCCATTACATTTTCAGGGCTTGAACAGAGGTTTTCTGGTTCTCCAGCAGGAACTCATCAAACGCAGCAACATCCTTCTCCAGGCAACGTTCAGCCTCTTCCAGTTTTCTTTCCTCCTCCTTTGCTACCTTCTCCATCTTTTCAATCTCAGCTCGGTTTACTGCCATGGCGTACTGAAATGAACCCCAAAAGCCACAGTCATGTCAGCTGGTTGAGCTTAAATATGTGTCAGTTTAGCTTTGTTCTTGGTTAGCTTATTACGTTACAGTTGTTGGCAGAGAGGGTAAGGATTTCAAATGAAAGTACACGTCTTGGTGCAAACAAGGTACATAGAAGCCAGGAGATACTTCAGAAGTAACATAGCAAGTAAGCAATGAAATTAAAGACATAGTCCAGAAGTCCCCGCTGTTAACTCCTGGCTGACAAAGACTGATTCATTGGTGTTACAGCACAAAAAGAGAGGAGAATAATGGGGATATTCCAGCACGGCTCCCTTATTTTTGAGTTCAGAATGGCTCCCAGCTCTAAATGATGTATAGGAGGAGCCAAGAGGTCAGTATATATGTGCATCTCACCAATGGAATGGTTGTTACTGGATGGTGCAAATGACCTATGTTCCTGTCTTCCTTGGGTAGGGATTGCTGGCCTATAGACTATGCGTGTGTTTAACACAGGACTTGGACAATCAGTTCATGAGGTCTGATGTGTACCTCCTTGGTATGATCTCTAGACAATGGATACCAGGGGGACAGGCAAACAAACAAAGAAAAATTATCAGACAATAACATTCTTAACGCCAAGTACCTCAAGTAAAAAGATCTCTCTTCTGTCATTTATGTAGTCACGGAAGGTCTGCTTTTGTAATGGGTATTCTGAAATTAGGGTAGAAAGTTGATCAGGCTAGAGAGAAAATAAAGCCAAGGCAAAACAGCGAATGTGCCATAAGGATAGATGTGGTTGGTGTTGGAGGCAGCAGTACTGATTATTTTATTATAGTTTTGACCTTGTTTAGGATCAGTTTCATATGAGCTTTTATGGAGTAAAACCAGAGTGGAGAAATCTGGTCTTTACAAAGGTCAGTCTCCTCTAGAAATTAATGGCAAAGCTACTCTTCATGTCAGAGGCAGGAAATTTAGCCGTTCATCCACTAAAATGCAGCCTTAGGTGAGCTTCGTAGAAATATCTCTATGACACAAGATCCTTCACACTCTCAGCTGACTCCCAGCTGGCTCCAAGAGCTCCAAGCTACTGTGAAGGCCACAGGGGATGGTAGAACCTAGGCTGCTGCGCTGGGGGTGACACATGCTCTGTATGTGAATGCATGAGGTGGAGCTGGCTCAGCCATACAGTGGTTGGTAAGGTGCAGCACGTAACTGTTGTGTCTGGAAGAGCTCACCAAAGTCAGCCTGTGCTGACTAGTGCTCCCACTCCCTCTTTATTTTTGCTTTAGGCTGTTACCCAACTGAGCAGCACCACTACGAAGATTGTAACTGTTCCCTACCCTTTCTGAAGGCTGTCCATGAAAGACTGTCCTGAAGGATCTTCAGCCTGTCTTCATTTGTTGCCTGTTTTCTGGCCTCCTCTTCTTCCTCTTTTTGCAGAGCTTTCCTACATCCTTTATCCTTTGCTTTCATTTTAGTGGAGTAAGTAATTTTCTCATGGACTTTCATGGTCTTCATCCTTTCACGTTCCTGTGAGGAGAAGCAAGCCTCTGCTCAGATCTGCTCATGGTCAAGCTAATCTCTCATCATGCACTTTGGTGGACTTGAAGCTGATTTGGGGGAATCTCAGCTGAATTTCGCAGCTATTATTTCTTTTATGCATTACATTTTGGTATTATATCAGTTGGTTGCCTGCCTTAGTGAACTGTTTGTATAGACATTGGCCTAAAGCATGTATACATACCGCCTTAGCGTTTTTCTTTTCCTGGTCCCTTAATGAGAAAATATTGGTATCTGGAGGAATTGTAAATGGATTTTTCGCTGCTTCATCCTTGTCTGGACTTTCTGCAAAAAATGGATAAGGACATAGAAGACGTGAGGCAGAATATCAGGACCGAGTGCAAAGGGACTCTGATCTGCTGCATCACATCTGAAAGATGGGCAGCTGTGCTCACAGCTGCAGATGTCTAGCGATGCTGAATCAAGAGCTGAATAGGGTGTATAAGAAGCCAGTGGTATAACTGAGACCTCTGTATTGTTTATGTCACATTACCATATCTGTTGATCAGCTCAGGATTTCAGCTAGGGTTTTTTGTGAGTCTGGAGCTGTTGTGCCCATCTCATCTGATAGTGGGCAGCAGAGTCTGGATACAGGCCTCTCCTTTGACCTAACAGTGAAAAGCTGCCAGAACATGACCTTAACTGGCAGCACAATCTGGGTATTCATTCTAAGTTTGGAAGAGAGTCTTCTAGACTTTGGCTCTGTATGTGGAGATGGCATCTTTGATCCTGGCACACGGAAAACCCTGAACAAATCAATGAGCTGGGACCTGCCAGTAGCTGATGCAGTGGATTTTACAGCACTGATGGACCTACGGGCTTTGCCAATTGTAACCACTGAGCCTTTTGTGTCTGTAGGAATTAACAAAAAAGCTTCAGTAAACTGGAAGACATTTGTGTTCTGGCCCCTAAAAGGAGATGTTTACCCCTGTTTTATGTGAAAGCTGTCTAAAACACAATCCTCCTTACACACGTGCACACAGAGGAAAGTAAAGGCAAAACAATTTGGAGGTTGCAAGCAACTCAAATCCCTTGCCTCTTTTTGCACCAACACCTCCAGTGCTGATCCACACCCATACTTTTTCATCCTCATATCGCTGGTTCACAAGCAACGTTTTTACTCTGTAAAGCTCTTACCAGTAACTGCTTCAGCACTGGGGGTTTCTTCCAATAAGGCTGTGTTGGACAGCATAGACATGCTGGAGGGAACTCTGTCGTGTTTGATTTTAGGCTGGCAAAATGTTGAAGATTAGGTGTATATTTTTTTTTCTCTCCGAATCCAGTCTCTTTTTGTAGTCTTTGCTATGGGTCCTAGGGGGAAAGACATAATTGTAATGATCTCAGTTACAAAGCACAGGTAAGACCATTGTTAGTCATCCTTTAATCAACAAGGGCAGCAAGCTGGGATGAGTGAGGCAGCAGTTCAATTGATCCAATTCTGCTACTGGGATCACTCCTGGTCTGCACTGGTATAAGACACTGCAGAAAATATACTCTTCCGCTTGCACTCATTTTAAGGCTATTTTAGAACAACATTTTTTTCACTCTGAACAGCCTCCAGTTTTCATGTATTTTGGGCGAAACTCATCTGGCCTAATTTCCATGTACGTCCTTGGTGCTTTGTATTTCCTATTGGCTGTATTTCTGCAGCTGCCCAATTAGTATCTTATTCTTTGATGGTGTCAAACTTCCACCATTGATGAGACACAGAGGCTGAGGTAGAATTTAGGCTCTTTTAATACATCCCAAATGCTTTTTCTCTCCTTTTCAATTCTTGAAGTACCTTTTCCAAAAGCCTGCATGGCTGGTTGCTTAAATTTCATGTCTCTGAACTTTTCATAGCTTAATGGGATATTTTTCTCATCTATGTCCTGGAACAGCTCAAGCCCTGCTGGTGGTGTGAGTTTTGGAGAAACGCCCACCAGCGCAGGGGCAGGAAGGTAGTCCAATGCCTGCAGTGTCCAGTTGGATGCACTTCATGAAATATGCAGAGCATTTTGCAGCAAACACCTGCATGTTCAGTCCTCTCAGTGAGCACCGTGACTTCTGTAATCTAAACCCCTTCTCATAAAAATCTTCTTGTTCATGTGGTTGATTTAAATTCCTGCCACAGGGAATGGGACTGAAAAGCAGGGCTAGGCACAGGCAAAATAATTGTCAGTGCAACCCTCTGAGGTAAAAAGTGCTTTGTGATATGATTTTAGCAATTATAGGAATCTGTTTCTAAGATTAATGTAAAAATATTCATTTTGTCAGCAATTTTTTTTGTTTGAGGTTGTTGGGGTTTTTTAATAGGTTGTTTTCACATCATTTTGGAAGTAATGCCAAAAGCTACAGAAGCCCTAGTTGTGCTAATTAGAATTATTAAGCTCAATAATGCAAATTAACAAAAAATGCTTTGTTGCTAGAATCATTTGGCATGTATTTTGCTGCCTCTGACACTTTTATTTTTCAGTAACTACACACAAATGGCCAGTAGCATGTGAATCAATAGGTACCGTTTCAACTCACCAAAACACTTTTCCAGCACTTCTCTCTAGCATCGAGGTGCTGCACAGAAAATATACGCCAAATACACATGCCAAACTAAAAAGTAATAGAATAAAATCCATCCACTGTGCTCCCAGAGCACTGGATTAGTGTATGGTTTTGTACACTCAAATGATTTCACAGTATCACCTAGGTTGGAAAAGACGTAGAAGATCACCCAGTCCAACCTCTAACTCTAATCTTCATCACCCCTAAGACATAGAATCATAGAATAGAATCATAGAATCACTAAGGTTGGAAAAGACCTCTAAGATCAAGTCCAACCTTCTACCCAACATTATCACACCACACGTACAGGTTTTTTGAACACCTCCAGGCATGGTGACTCCACCCCCTCCCTGGGCAGCCTGTTCCAATGCTTCACTCCTCTTTCAGTATAGAAATATATCCTAATATCCAATCTAATCCTCCTCTGGCACAATTTAAGTCTGTTTCCTCTTATCCTAATAATTAAATAATTTTTTAAAATAAATTTAAAAATATCCCTAAGCACGTCATTTAAACGCCCTTTAAACGCTTCAAGGGATGGTGACTCAACCCCCTCCCTGGGAAGCCTGTTCCAATGCTGGACAACTCTTGCAGAGAAAAAATCCTTTCTAATGTCCAGCCTAAACCTCCCCCAGTGGAGCTTCAGGCCGTTCCCTCTTGTCCTAACATTATTGATTTAAATGATATTGTTGCTTGCAGAGAAGGCTGATTGAGCTCGCTGGGAAACCACTCCAAGTTTGAGCTACAGAGCAACTCTTCCAGGGCCAGATGTGTCCCGTTTCCCAGTAAATATCCCCCCACTCACCCACAGAGATAGAATCATAGAATATATAAGGCTGGAAAAGACCTCTTAGATCATCGAGTCCAGCCTAAGACCTAACACCACCACTCAGCTAAACCCTGCCACTAAGTGTGGCATCCAGTCTTTTTTTGAACACCTCCAGGGACGGTGACTCCACCACCTCCCTGGGCAGCCCATTCCAGTGTTTTATCACCCTTTCTGTGAGGAAGTGCCTCCGAATGTCCAACCTAAACCTCCCCTGGTGCAGCTTCAGGCCGTGCCCTCTTGTCCTGTCACAAATCGCCTGAGAGAAGAGCCCATCCCCCTCCTGTCTACACCTTCCCTTCAGATGGAGACGGTCAGGGTGTGAGACCCAGGCCAGCACCTCCGCGTGTCTGGGAGAGACACTGATGTCGAAACTAGAAAAGAACTTGCTGTGGTTACCCCGTCACCCGTTTATTTTGGGGGTTCTCACCCAAAGGAGCGTTGCTCTGGGCTTCTCTGCTGCGGCCTTGGCTCGGCTCAGCTCGGCTCAGCCCGTTGCGTGGTGCCGTTGCCATGGCAACCCGGGCGGCACCAGGTTATAGAGCCTGGGCAATGGGTGTTTAACCCCCTCTCTGCAAGCAAAGCAGTTGGGGGAGGAAATGGGAACTGGAGCCCGAGCCCCTGGTTGTGGAAATGGCTCTAATTTATTGTTTCGCAGCCTCTTCCACCTCGGTCTTTCTGTTTGTGAGGTCTGAACAGTCATAGTTTGGAGCCTCCGTGTGGTACGGGTGAATGAACTGTCACTTACTGGATGTTCCCCGAGTCAATAATGCTATAGAAACTCAAATATCACTTTCCAAAATAGGATTTTAAGATGATTTGGTAAAATATCAGTTGGGAAAAAATTAATACATTTTAATGTAATACATGAAATACATCAATGTATTTATATAATATATAAGTTACATATATTATAGAAACACATTGATGTTATATATAAATACACTAATATATACTATATACTATATAATATATAATTATAGTTATAATTTATATGATATACTATATCGTATATAATATATAGTTTATAATATATAATATAAAAATATGTTATAAATACATTTATGTTATATATAATGTATATAACATATATTATATAAAATACATTAAATGTAATGAATATCCTTAAATCCTCATATTTACTCTTCCCTGTTTCTGAGAAGACCAAATCAGTTCCAAACGGATCATGTTTTTTTCTTGACTTTTTAGATTATTAATACGCTTTCAGCTTTCTGAAATAGCACTTTCTTTCATTTACCGATGGGTTTCCAAACAGTTTCTCCATCCGAATAACTCATGCAATAAATAGCACAGTTTTCTCTAAGTGCAAATTCCCATTTGATTGTTCTAGTTCTTTTCTGTAATTGCTGATTATCAGGAGATTGGATTCAGGCATCAGAAGGAAAATGCTTATATAGAAAGAAATTTCTCTTTCTTCTGTGCATGAGTGCTTTGATTTTTAGCAGTGATGGAGAAAACCATTTTGCTATCTTTAGTATGTTTTGGGAAATTTCCCAAGTGTATTGGGAACTATGTATAAGAAATGAGACTACAGAATAATTTCCATTACCAAAAAAAAATAATTCAGATAATTTGCACTTACGATGTATTTTTCTAAAGGCAAAACATCGAACGGTCTTTGTTCAGCAATGCCAGTTTATTAAGGAATTAGGTATTTGCCGCAGTGGTAGCATCATGGGAATAGATAACAGAGAACGAAGACATTTGAACAACGATGGCTCTGTCTGGCATAATCACTATATCAGTGAATGATGCGTTTATCTATCCATTGCTCTCTTCTGTGGTTGCCTTGCTAAACACTTATTTCCCCAAACTGGAACAGAGATTATTTAAAAGCAGAGATGTGAATTCTTGGAAATGTGCAAGCTCTTCATAGCTCTGGTTCATTGTTCGTGTTCCACACATGCCATAAACCACTTAGGCTTTGCATTTCCTTGAGGGCAAAGAAATTTTTAAGGCCAGAAGGACATGTGGGGTCTATTCTTAGCCACCATTAACTTGGTTAATGAATGGAATAAATAGCATGTGCAACATCATGGGAAAATCTGCCTGGTGGCATAGGCTGGGTGGTTGCCCAGTGCTGCAGCGCATTAGGGATTGCTGGGTTCTCTAATGTCACTTCAGGGCAACATTTTGGGGGCTTATTAATGCCTGGTGCTTCCTTGGGGCACAGGTGAGAAGGACAGGCAGTTTGCAAGATAAGAATGGCAGGTTGCTGCTTACTTTTCCAGCAGAATCTCTGCAGTTTTGGAGTTTTGTAGATGGTGGTTTTGTTAGGATGTGGGATTGGCATTTCAGGATATTGCTATTTCTTTGCTTCCTTCATTTCTTTCCTGAAGGGGTTACTTGTCTTCTCCACTCCTTGGACATCCAGTTTGTCATGTGAGGGGGTACTTATCTTCTCCATTCGTGACATCCCTTCCACAGAGGTGCTGTGAGGGTTAATTAGCGTTGGCAAAACAGTTTGAAATGGCTGATTGAGAAATGCTGCCAGAGATGAAAGCTGAATAAATATCTAGATAAATAAATACTTCTTTGTAGTCTTATCATTACGGGAACCTCCCGGTGTGCCCAGGATGCTGCACAGGTCACTGAGCAGTCATCTCCCCATTGCCTGGAGTCTTCTAGAGGGGACTCATTTATTTAAGTATTTCACTTGAGTTTCTGTGATGTGAGCCGCAAGATGTACCACACAAAGAGAAAATCCTGGCAGTAACCAGCAAACACCATGGAAATACCAAATGCATTGGCAATTTTTTCTTTCTTTGGAAATTTTTTTCCCCCTGTGTTTCTCAGTGGAGAAGAGGGAGTTGGAGTCTATTCCCAGGGTTAGACACAATGAAGGAGGAGGGATCGTCAAGTGAGTGTCCACAAGACACTGCTTAGAAGACATTGCTGCTTCAGTATAGTCTCTGGTGAGCTGCCCAGAGAAGTTTTTCTGTTGGTGTGTCTCTTTGGGACGCTACTCTCCTGTCTTTCTCCTGCCTTGGGATAAGCAGCTTCAAGACAGTTATGGAGATCCCATGGGGAATATGTGGCTGCTCACACATTTCTTGCAAGGACTATGCATGCTGCTGAGCTCAGTAGAAAGGCAGAAAGGGGGAGAAACAGTGACCATGTGTTTGTCCTCCATTTGTACTTTATTCACAGTACAAATCCCTGTGTCACCACCACACATCAATGAAAGATGCCAAAAGAAACGGTAGTGGAGATTGTATCCATCCCATCTGACCCCAACATGCCTCTGTTTCTTTGCAGATCTCCTCCCTTCCTGGCACCAGAGCGTTGTGAAGGTCAGGCTGAACGGCCCACATGCATTGACTGCTTCGTGAGTACAGCAAATCCAGGGCCTCTCAGCAGCAACAGAGATGTCTTCTGTCTCTATATGTTATAAGACACAAGGAAGCGATGGCTCGACAGAAAATGGGGCTACTGTGACTTGGAGTGGGGCCATCCCGAAAAGGGGTGGGCAGATAGCGCAGAAGGGAAGCATGAGACCTCGTGTGAACAGCAAAGCCGTGATATCCGAGTGCCGTGGCCCCACAGGATCTAACCCCTGGCATTGCTGTTTACTCCCTGCTCCCTCCAGCTGATGGTAACTTCCAGGAAAGATTTTCATCCCCGTGAAAAATTTTTCAGCTGGAAAAATGTGCCCTGTGACCCTTGCCAGAGCCAGCCACGAGATGGCAGCAACTGTGTATTGCTGGGGCTGGCGAGTTGGCTCTGTCGCCCACAGTTCCCACTCTTGATTTTCTATGCACCTTTTACCCTATAGATGAAACCTCCAGGCTTGACGAGCACCAGGAAACACTGTTCCGTCCTCTGAGTTGAAGGGAAGTGTCCTAAGACGAGGGCACTGCAAGAAGACTTGTGAGCTTAACTCTCAACTTTGCAACCAGGCTGATGGAGCAGGACTCACTCGGGTATTTGTGTCCTACCCCCAGTCCCCAGCCCTCTGTGTGTTCTTGGGCTGTATCATCCAAAATGAATTTGTGGCATTCTTTCAACTGATCTTATGTCTATCTAGTGGATGAAAGCTGCTGAAATCTCTGAAGGGCCACATGGCAATGACAGGACAGCCCCTGTCTTGTGTCCTTTTGCTGCGTACATCACCAAGTGCTCAGTGATCTGTATTTCATGCTCGTTCTTGCTGAGAATGCAGACTCCTTCCTGCTGCAAAAGAAGAGAAAATGCTCTGAAATCTTCATTTTGGGACTCTTGCCAGACCTGGGCCAGCTTCTTTTGCAATGCAAAACTTATGCCAGTGTGTGCTGTGGTGGCAAGGAGCCTTTCTTGTAGCGACTGTCAGCAGTGCTCTCCTCAGATAACTGCATACAGATACGCTCTGTGCTTTGCCATAAAGAGCTGGCTGATTCAGGCTCCCTGATTTCTAGATCAGTCAATGTGGGAACTGCTTGTTAGCAGTTGAGTGCTGGTGGTGTAGCAGAGCCTGATACAGACGGAGTGGAGGACAGCAGAGTCACAGAGAATCATACCATCTGGGAGGGATCTCTGGAGGTCTCTAGTCCAACCTCTTGCTCAAAGCAGGGCTCACTTCAAAGTCATTTCATGCTCAAGGCTTTGCCCAGCTGTTAGGAAACCCCTAAGGATGTGGGGTGGCCCCAGTGGTTGGCTCTGGTAAGGATATAAATTATATGGTTGCAATTTCAAGGCCAGTTATGAATAACCATTTAGCCCTGATTCCAAACTGAAAACCGTACCTGGTTCCAGACTTCCCTCAGAGCTCAGTACTTTTGGAACCTAGGAATTAGTAATTTGCTCATTGTAAAGAGAGCCACAAAGTTGCAGCCAAGGAGACTTTCCTAACCAAGGCTATAAATCCAGGCTGTGTGCAGGGACAAATGTCCCGGGAACCTGAGGCTGCAACTTTATGATTTTGCATTAAGCTCTTAAGGCACAGTTCCAGCCTTTTTCCTGGCCCTTGCTCTGTGACAAAACTACAGCTGTTGTGACTGCATGGGAACTGATCCAGCTGAAAAATACCCTGCCTGAGGAAAAGATCCTGTCTGTCATGATCACCATGATGGCTTGAGGAAGGGGGAAGGTGGATCTGCCCCTCTCAGTGACAGCCTGTGCTTTGCTCAGCTTAGGGAGATAACGAAACTACAGCTTTGTGGTAGTAAAACAGGCAGATCCTGCAAGCCCTGCACATTAATTTCCTTCAACAGGGGTGTATGGAACTGTCCAAAAAGAATTCATAAAGTTCTGAGTCAAGCTGTTTTCTAGGAGCTGCAGGAGGGAGCTCATGGCTCCAAACTTATGGCTCATGTGAAATGGATTAAAGATAAAAACAACCCTGCTAATCACTTTGCTCCTGAGCTGTTTCAGTCCTATCTTCTCCAGAGAAGCTTGTACAGAAACTATTATCTATGATCCAAACCTGTGGCTCATATCCCCAGGGTAGCTCACAGGATCCAATTCCCTTTGCCAGAGGCATCAATGAGTACCAGCTGCAATGGTTCAGGAATGTTTGGTGCCAGCCTGGCTGTTTTTGTGCAAGATCCAGCTATTTGCATCTCTATTTTAGGTAGGGGGTACTGAGGCACAGAGAAGCAAAGTGACTCTGCCGATGCCGTGCAGTAGGTCTCTTGTGGGACAAGGCCCAAATCCACAACTTCTCGTAGTTGTTTAGCTGGAATGACAGCACAAACATGCTTCTCACGCAATGACAGCTTTATTACTTGGAAATGCTGTAAAGTTTCCACATCCTGTCCTTATTCCTTTGCCTGCACCTGTGTGAATGCCCGCTGTTCTCCTCACGGGGATATCAGCAGATACTGTAGCTTGTTTTTCATTGAAATATCTCCTCTTAGGTAAATATTACATCCGAAGTTGCTTTGCCAGTGGCTTTCCTGCCCAGAGTTTGTACAACAGGTCAATGCCCAGCTTGGAGATAAGAGAAATACTTGCTATGAGTGCTGTTTGCTGCTGTGATGTGCCACCCTGCTCTTCCCTTGTCAGCTTCTCCTTCAAAGATATTTGAATGCTGCTTAAGTTGTGGAGGTTTTAGCAAAGTGAGTGTAATTTAAGACAAGCCGTGGAGTGCTCAGACAGAGCAGAAGGACGTGTTTATTGCAACAGCCAGGGCTTGTAAATTATTCATCTGTGTGCAGTTGAAACATGCAGAACCTCAAAGGTCTTGTTACAAAGGGTGAGGTGAAAGATCAGCAGGATTGGAGCAAAACAGGTCCTGGGGAACCCTTCTCCATCCACCTGCATCTGCTCTATGGTAATACCTGTTTGGAAAAGTAAATTGAATTGTGATAAGTGAAGCAATGCACAAATAAGTGTTTGGATGGGTGGGGGAGAGGACATCTGTAAAATATCTTCCTGTGTCAGTTGTCCCTCCAGTGGGAAACACAGGTTTGAAGTTGTTTGCAGTGAAATGTATACACAACTTGTGGGCATGTACAAAGTATCAATGCACAATTAGCTCTGGCCTCTGTGAGTCAGAGACGAAATTTCCGAAGACCAAGAGAGATCAGAACAGCCGGCTAAGCAGAAAAGAAGCCAGCACACTTCTGCTCAGCAGTTCTGTCTCCAGACAAAACCAGGCTTCCACTAATTAAAAAGAGCAGATGCTAGCTGGAACATTAATTGGAACAACTATTATCTTTTGTCTGTGCTTAAATGTGTATTCTATCTCTCTCTGGTAGTAGGTTTGGAGGGAGAAAGAGTTAACCCTTTAGCTGGTTTACTGTTTTGTTAGGAACAGCATGTCCTTAGAAGAGAGTATAATGAAACATTTATGAATATGTTTGGATATCCTCCTTTTTTTCTTTTTTTTTTCTTCAGGAGTGAACAGTTGTCTGTCTAATAATGTAGAATCATCGTCACAACCAGCATTCTCAACCTTCCTTCTCACGGTGTTGTTAGTAAAGTGATCTTGCTCAGCTTTCAGAGGCCTTGTAAGTAGTGCCAGGCATTGGGCCAGCTGCTGTTCTTCCCCATATGTATTGTATTAAAAGGACACCTCTTCTTTAACCTGTGCTCATTCATTCCCCTCAGCCTTCTCATTAGACTTGATGTATGATCTATAGAGTGTGCAAAGAGCTAAGCTGACATCTGATATGCTTATAAATAGCCTGTCTCCCTGCTACAGTGCTGTAGCTATCTCAACATGAGCAAACACTTGACATATTGCACTCTTCGTGGAACTGGGATACTATCAAAGATTTTCCTCTAAAGCATCCAAATTTGGCCTTTGCTGGAAGCTAGGTACTCAACTGCAGGCATCACTGGTCTGTTCCAGGTTGGCAGTTCCTCAGCCTTGTCCTAGCCTCCAGTTCCTCCCTAAGAGATGAGGCAAAGGCGTTATTTGAGTAATGAGGCTCTTCCACTGTTCCCTGCCCTCTCTACTCCAGTTCCCTGTTGCAGGCAGAGGCTCCCTCAGCACAATTAGAGGCCCTGGTCCTTTCCTACTTCTTCACCTACACACCACCCCCAGTCTCCTGTTTCTTTCTTCATACTCACACCACCAATATCCTCCCTCTCCATCAGGGCCAGATCCTTTTTCCTTGATGGGTTCACCAAGTCCATGATGAGTCTGGCAGTCCTTGCTGAGATTTGTCCTGTGATGCTTACCAGCATTCCCACCTAAATGCAACACGCTCTGGCTTTCAGTGGACCAGGAACAGCAAAGGCAGCAACCCCCAGTGTGAACTCCTCTCCGCTACCTCCGTAAGTATCCCTCAACCCCTTTTCTTTTGCTGACTTCCTTGAATGATAACTATGGTTATTTCTCAGCCCCTACTTGCACTGAATGAGCCTCAAATTTCACTCCCAAAGAGACTGCCAGAGAGAGATAACTTTAGGCAGGAGATCTATGGAGACTTAGGGGGCTGGCTGGGGTAATTAAGATTATCCCTGACTCATTTTCTTGCAAATCTGATGCAAGAAGTGAGTCAGATCCCTTTGACACAGTTTGACCTGAGGGATGCAGCCAGCAGACAGCTGAGTGGCAGCATGTGGAGTTCATATTGTTTTGCAAATGGCATAAAGTTCACTTAACACAGCAGGCAGCTGCCGGTACCTGCCATCAACTCAAAGGCCTCTCACCTGAAAACAACCTGTAAATCACTTACCCCACCACCCCTCACAGGTAGAATTAGCTCCTGAGAGCTGAGGAAGGTGAAGGAGGTGGGTATTTCTGAGGGGTGACCCTCTTTCCACAGACAGGGTAAAGGTCCCTTTCCTGTGATGCTGAGTTCATCATGCTTGAAATGCTCTTAGTCCTCAGTCTGTTTTGGGCAGCCAGGACCCTGCCCAAAGGTCTGTCTCCCCACTCTGGGCTTTCTCTCTTAGCAATACTGTTAATACTAGCCTTAATGTAATTTTGCTTTGTTTCGCTGCTTTATTTTCCTAGGTGTGAATGCTATCATTACTAAATGGTGCCTGTTTCCCATGGGTCCCTTCAGCCTGTAGGAAAATTCTTCTTCCCCTCCAGCTCAGCTGCAGGCAAGTGTCTCCTGAGGCCAGTGGATTAGTTAAATTGCTCCTTCTGACTTGGTTCTCGTTGCACTGAGGTCTCAATGCCTGTCTTCCTTTTGGATGTGTCTTGTTGACTACTGACAGCCACAGGTAAATGTCTCACACAGTGGTAGGTGCCTAATTTTTATTAGACATTTAGAGGCTAGGAGTTGAAGTTCATAGAAATTTGTCTCCTAATATTTGACTCCTCTGTTCTGCCAGCATCTCTCCTTATCAGCACCCACTCCGGTTTCACTACCCTCCAAATCTCCATAGTGGTCTACTGCCTGCCCTGGTTTTCCTCTCAGCCAGGGTCTGGGTCAGACTCTGCCCACTTTTTTCCAACAGGAGACAAACTCCTACTACAGCTTCTGCAGCCCATCCTCACATCTGCAAGGCAGCCTCCATGTCTTGGGTACAGCACTCCCCTGAAGCAGCCCTTCCCTGATCCCCTGAGAGCAGTGTTTGCAGATGAGCTGTCTGGAGAGAGCATTAGTATTGCCACATTTGTGCTGGGAGCAGGTTTTATGATTGCTTCTTGAGTTGTTCTTTGTGGTTGCTAACTCTACCTGTACAGCCCAGAGATGTCAGGTGGATCCCAACTTTCCCTGTGGGAAGTGAGGGGAGAGGTGCTCCAAACTTCTGGTGGCAGTTTCTTTCAGGCATGGCAGCAATCTCACTGCTAAATGCAGACTTGTGCCAGGTTAAGCCTTCACCCTTGAACACCATGTCTGTTCTTGTTCCAACACAGCTTCTAAATTAGAAATCCTACTACCTGCATATGATATGAGCAGGGATTTTGCAACATTGGGAAGCTGAGTCAGGCATAGGGACAAAAGGCATTTCTGCTGCTGAAAGGCTCAGTTGCATTCAGATGCCCACTGCAATGGTTTCCCATCTCTACACAGGTTGTGCAATATTGGCAAACCCCAGTGTTGGAGGAGCAGCCATCCCAGCACCGGCAGCTCTGTGGGGCCCTTGACACTGGCTGGCTCAGCAGGGCCTCTGCTCACTGCCTGACCATGGCTTTTCCCCCTGTAAGCAGCAGCCTGTCCAAGGTAAATTACCTCATTTTAGAACAGCTTTAGTTTGAGCTAAGATTGGCAGCCTTTGTCTTCCCTTTTTGATATAGCAGCAGGACAACATCTGGGTATGGAACACAGGTTGCAAATGCTTGCTGTGCTGCACCCTGGGTTATATGGGCAAAAATTTACCGCTTCCAATTCACCTAGACAGTACTCTGCAGGGAAACAAATCTGGTGCCTGTCCTTCGGACCCAGCCCCTTTTGCCAGTTCCTGCTTTTTAATCTTCCTAGCTAAAATCTAATGGAGCTTGCTAAGGCCATTCAAATCGACACTGGCTGTGGGAAAGGGTCTTGTAAAATAAGAGTCTGGATCTGTTATCCTCATATGTAGTTTCCTGTAGACCTTTCAGTGCTTGCTGAGCCTGGCTGACAGCTAAACCATTCTCAAGGACTAGTTCAAGACACATATTTATTTTCTTGATACTTTTTCTAGCATCTTGTAAAACATCTTCTGCCTTTGGCACTGTTAAATAGTGAAGCAAGGAGTTTTGCCACTACAATATATCTATGTTTTGTTACAGCAGGCGGAACTGAGCCCAGTTCCTAACTAAAAGTCTCTTAAGTTGTTCTAAGTTTCCCTGTTTGAATATATGGCATCAGCTTGGGATAAGGCCAGTAAAACCTCCAGCAATTTGCCTCATTTACCTTCCTCTCCCTGTACTCTGTGTTAGACCTGGGACTTTGTTCTATGTTCATCCTAGGTCACAGCTTGATCTCCTTCCAGAAGGTAAATCCTGCAGCTTTATTAATGTATGGCTGCTCAAGACAGCCCCTTGAAGAAGCCCATGTGGCTCCTCAGCAGGCATGTGGACTTGAAGACAGCCAAAGGAGACTCCTGGCACATTTTCATCTCAAAAGAGGGGATGAGGGAGAAGGTGGCTGCAGTAATTGAGCTGACAAAATTTTTCATCTTCTGTCTGGGTCTCAGTGGCTTGAAAGAGACTTGAGAAGTGCCAAGTCCTTGGGCTGGCCCTGTCCTATACAGAGGCTGCCTTTTAGTGTGGCTCAGGAGCCTCTGCTCGAGGTGATTTTTTGGCATTTTTATCCGATTCCGCACCTCTTGTTCTTGGTTGCTGAAGCTTTCCTGCTGGCTAATATTTTTATGAGGACTTGTCTCACCGATTGGGCTCTGATGACTGGGCCACCTTCCCATATCCATTTCCAGACAAGCTATGCTGCAGCTGAGCCTCACGCAGGATGCCTGGACATGGTCCAGCTCTGCCCAGCAGACTGCTGCTCACCCTGCAGCTCAGCCCAGCCCTTTCTAGGAAGCCTTTTGCATAATCTCATTCCCTTTTTGCAAAGCCTTCACCTCTCTCAATTATTTGGCCCATCTTTGAGCCCAATGTCCCCTTCGTTGCTCACTTTCTCTTGACTTGACAGAAATGCTAGCCCTCAGCGTTCTCCTTGGAGGTGACATCCCACACCTGAGTCCGGCATTGGACCATTCACCCCAAGCAGCCAGCAGAGCTGCTGGTTTGCCCTCAGCATTTCCTCTGTCCCTGACTGTGTCCAGTTCCTTTGGCTGCCTCAGAGCTTTTTGCATGATATCCTGTGATTTCTTTCCCTCCTATTGCTCCCACAAAATCACCATCTTTTGGCTTCCCAATGAACCTTTCTTGATTCTCTTACTGCAGAGAAGACCAAAACATTTCCATGCCCAGGGACTTTTGTAGCCTTTATTTCTCTTGCCCAAGCCCATTGGCAGTGCCCATATAAAATGAAAAAAAATCTAAGGATTGTTCAAACTCTTTCCTCCACCCCATGCAAAGAGCTCTGCTTGTCAGGGCAGAGGTTTTTATCCACCTTTTTGCCGCTGCACAGTGATGTCACCTCTATTTTAAACTGTTTTCACCCAAAAGCAAATTATTAAATCGCTTTTTGAGCAGACTCGCACCAATTTCATTGCCAAACTCTTGCTGTTTCTACACACTGAAGACCTGATCGTGGCGGTGCTGAGCCCGTTTTCTGTGAGGCACAGTTCTGCCCGATTCCTCAGTAAACTCTGTTTCGACATTGTGCAATGTGTCTGTTTGCCGGGAGGGGGGTCGTGCGCAATCTGTGATCCGGACAGACGTCTGAGCTTGATCCCACTGGAATGACGTCAAAGGTTGCAATATCGTACCTCTTCCCAGCCCAGGCAGAGCCTGGCCTGGCGATGTGCCGCTGCAGTGGCTGCAGCTGCACTTGAAGCCGTGCGGCTGCTGCTTGTTTGACCCACGCAGCGCAATTAATAGGTTACCAAATGGCAGCACAGTATGGCAGTATAGCAAATGGCCCACGTTGCTTTGCACGGTGGAGATCTGCTTGCATGCCTGGCTCTTCCCTGCAAATTTCTGCTGCTCCATAAACCTCCGTTTGAAAGCAAATGGAAGTTGCTTTTAAGAGGAGCATCCTCCGGTGTCGACCTGTGAGCAGATAAACTCCAGGAAACTCGCAGCCTTTCCTGTGCTTGGTGCCCAGGCTGACACAAGCAAGTGCCATTTATCTCAGAGCTGCAGCAGGCAGCACAACAGCTGGTGCCCATAAATCACTGGCTGGGGTTTGGCGCTCATCTTTCTGGCACAGACGAGGAGAACAGGAGTGTGTTATCTCTAAGCAGCTATTCCGAATGCTTACTACTGAAATCTGCTGAAGGCAACAGCGACGGTTAAAGCAGCAGCCTCAGCTTGCACCCAACCAGTCCTGGTGACACAAGGGTGACAGATACACTGCTACACCTGACGGTTTGCAGTAGGGAAGGTTTCCCAGTGGTGCAGGGAAGGAAGAGACCAGCACATCCTTCCTTCTGGGGCACTGCAGACAGACTGCCCTGCGCCCTGAGGCACCCCCTAGCCTGCTGCATCCCCAGAGGCTACCCCAGGGCAGAGAGTTGTGAAATACCCTTGTGCTCCTCAGCAGGACATGATTCATTGCAGCCTTTTGGCATCATTACAAGCACTGCCTGAGCCTCACCAGCCCTTCGCAGGACCTACCCGCTAGTAAGGTGGCTGATGATGTTTCACATCTGCCAGGCCCAGTTTGAAGTGGGCTAATTCCAGCCCTAGGCTGACAAAATGATATTTCTGGTTCGATCAGCTCTGTGCTGGTCCAAGCTATGGTCCATTTTGACAGCTCTGTGCATAGGTCGGGGGAAGGAAGGAGCGTTTGGCGGTTTCAATTTTTATATGAATGCCCAGGCAGTTCTTAGTTCTTCTTAAAAAGGTGCTGACAGATTAAGAACAGCTCCCAAGTTTTGATTTTGGAAATGCTGGGATTTTCCAAGTTGTAAAACCAGCAGGAGGAGTTCCAGTGTGCCTGTGGCTGTGCACAGTGGCCTCTTCTCCAGGCAGCTCAGCGCTATTCGGTGGTAGCTGCTCCCTGGGTGCTGCTGGATGTGCTGAATGCCCTAGGAAACGTAAAATAAAGCAATCTGTAATCTTAGCAGGAATATTTTTGGCATCTCATTAAGTGAAGAAAATATAAGATGTAGAAAACTGCATTTTTTAAAAAAATCTTCTAGGTTTACAAAAATAGGACAGATTGGTTTTTTAACAAGTAGGAAAAGAGTTAAGGTATCTGGAAAGAATTTGTAATTTTGAGCTGGAAATAGGACTGAGACAAGTCTTGAAAGTAAATATTTAATTACATGATCAATTTTGATAAGGACCCAGAGTTTGCAGTTGATTTCTTTAGCCTCTGCTGAGCCCACCAGTGAAACATCTGGTTAGTACTGGTGTTGCTGTGGGTCCCATCAGCAAATAACTTACGCTTGTGATTACAACTGATTTTGCATACTAAATGTGAAAAACTTGACATCCCAGAACCAACATCTTCTCTGACAGGGATAACTGTCTTATTTCTGGATGTAAAAGCAAAAATAGTTTTCTTGACTGGTGGTGCCAGAGAGGTTGTGAGAAGCAGGGCTGGCATGACCATACTCTGCTCTTTACAGGGAAGAAATCAGCCAGTATTTACCTTAGGGGCTGTGGTATTTAGACAAGAATTCCAAAGAGACTCACAATAGTGAACTTGAGCTAACATTGACAAGTTTGTATGATCAATGCTTGACTGTAAGAGGAGAGTTGATGCTTGTTGATTGAGAGGAACTGCAGAACTACCTAGGGACGACCTGCTGCCTGCCTTAGTTCACAGGATGATCATAATGAAATGATCCACTTGGTCACATACTGGATGTTATGCAGAGGTTTGGAGATATCTTTTCTCTAGGAAAAAAATGAATTAGCATGTCATTAAGTAGAGGTTGTGCAAGAATGAAGTGATAGAATAAGATGTGATGTTCTCTCCCATTCAGCAATTACAGGTTCTTCTCACAGGAGCTGCCATATTCCCTGTGCCTTTGACACAGTTCAGACATCCTGGGAAAAATGCTTTGTCATCATCTTTCTGCTACATATTCTTCCCCAGACAATCAAAGTGCATTTTATGAACATCATTTTGTTTGATATTGTACAATGTCAAGTTTATTATCCGCAGGGAATGGGTGGAGAAATCAAAGAGCAAAGAGATGAGATGAGTTGCTTCTGGCTGTATAGACAATTAAATAGTAGCAGAATTGGAAAGGGATGTAGTTTCTTCTCAAGCAGTGTTTATGGGGGGGAAAAAATATGTCAGTAATCTGAATTTAACTCTCCATTATTTCTTGTGACGCTGGTAGGGCTGAATATTTTGCTCCCAAACACCTACAGAATAAGAAAATGTGAATCTTTAGATCACAGGACATATGACTAAGTTTCCCCAAAACTTTTCGAGAAATCCAAGGCTGGTGTGAGCGAAAAGTTTTGCTATGATCACATCTGTAGCTTGAGGGGGAGTAATCCAGGTCTGAATCAGTGTTTTCTTTATTGCTTACATTGCTACTAAGGATTCATTAGATGAGAAAATACAAGATTACATCACAATGGATAATTTTTAAAATAAACAATCCATTTGGTTGGGTTTTGTTTGTTTATTTGTTTTTAATTATTCTGTTGATAGTATCAGTCCTGTGACAAGCAAAGCAGTCAGCTCTCAACAGCAGCGAAATAAATCTCCGTCCAGAGCAACGTAACTTGGGAAGAAGTTCCAGAGAGTGGTGCTATTTGAAATAAATTGAGGAATTATTCTGAAGGCTTGCATGGAAGAATGGAGTTTTGCCAACTATTACAATTGGACTTCAGAGTAACTGCTGAGTGGGTAATTAGTCCCTCGGGAACATGGGAGTCTGGACAAATGTAAGACAGAACAAGAGGGGAAAAAAAGTGTATGAAGAATTAACTTCAGAAAACAGGCTAGAACATTAGTCACAGGAGGGATATAACTCAACTTTCATTTATTTTTGTGATGAACAGAAATGTTGTTCTTAACCCCTGCACTGAAACAGGAAATAGGAACCTTCTCTCTTTTTAAGGCAGCTGGAACTGCCCTGCTGACGTTCATCTCTTTGATGAGATGATGAAGAGGAGGGTAAGGAAATGCACTGAACATACTGCAAACACAGTGAGCGGGACTTACACCCTGGCGGATCAGGGAAAGAAACCAGTTGTGGAACTCATTGAGATAATCAGGTAATATCAGTTGTGGTCTTCAGCAGCTCTTCCCTTATGAAGATATCATTTAGCCAAGGTTTGAAAGATAATGTCCCCTCAACATTTGCTCACAGCCTGTCTACAACGCATGGTCTCATTTTCCCCTGTGCTGAAAAGCAACCCAGCTGCAAGGAAGTGATTCACCTACCCAGTGTGTTGGAGGATCTTGGCATACCTATTTGCTGGGTTTACAAAGACTTGATGAAACACAACTGCAAAGAAAGCTCAGAGCATGTGAGACACTTTTGAGGTTATATAGTGCGTATGTGGTTGGTCCTGCAGAGCTCCTGATTCATAGTCCTACGCTGTAACTTTTGAACTGCAGACTTACTTGTAGTGTTTCTACACTTGGTTTTTGTGGTTCATTGCTCCCATTATTATCTCATCAGCAGCAATTTGCTAATCAGTCCTCTTTGTAGAACAGGACTAATACTGCTTTGAAGGTTTGGTGTTTAGAAAAAAGAAGAATGTAATTCACGTGACTTGGGAGAAGCAGCTTCGCAAAAACATCTAATAGATTCCGAATCTATGTAAATGGATCATACGCACTGAACTGTGTCTGGAGGATTAACATCAACATCACAGCTGAAGGTCCAGCACCAGACCCCCAGACCTGGATCTTCCTAATTTTCAGGGCTTTGTACTTTGGTGCTGTCTCTATAACCTTCAAAGAGACTGAGTCTGGGCTCTCACCAAATCATCAGTCAAGTGATGGAGTCCCACTTTCCTGTTCTGCACTGATAGCCCCAGGAGCACTGTCTGTTGATGCCGCGGTGTTGCATCTTTGACCTGGCAATGCTCTGCTGTGACCTGAGTTAAGGTTACCAGTGTTTTCATGTAGACTCTGTGTTCACTATTAACAGTGAGTGAGAGGCTCTGGGTTCTATTGGTTGGGTCATCCTCTCTTGTTTCCCAATTCAGTGCAAACGTCCAGACAGACAGGCAGCTCTTCCTTGAAAACATTCAAATTCTCTTGAGAGGCGTGCCAGTTTCTAGCAGACATGGTGTTGGCAACACACGACGGACACAACACAGTCATAGTTGTTCATTCCTGTAAACAATGTCTTCAAAACCACCATCTCCTCTCACAACCTTGAGCTGCTTCCGTTAAGTGCTCAGCACAAGGATCCTGCAGAAGCACACCCAGCTCTGGCGTATTCCTTCCAGGAGAGGGCAGGGGAATACAGTTTATTGCAGATCCACTCCTGAACTGGAGCCAATGTTCATCGCGTCCCAGATCTTCCTGTGCATTTTCCACTTTGTTTTGCTTTCCTAAACCTGGATAACAGAGGTAGGTGCTGAATCTCCTCAAACAGAGTTACTGAGTTTTGTCACATTTACAGACCTGCCTGTCCCTGAGTCATCTTCAGGGGGGATAGCTTGGACTAGGCTGTTTCCCTTGCTCTTGAGCCTCTCGCAATGAGCCTCATGTGTCACGTTGAAGGCATTCACCTCTGTGAAACTTCAGGACCAGGGTTTAAACAGCTGAGCCCCAACTCTTCTGCTTTATCTCACCACTAAGGCAGGGGAGGCAGTGATGGGACAACGTGTCTGTCACACACTCAGCCACCCCTATCCCTGGAGAAGGTGGTCTGATTCCCTCAGACGGTCATAATGTTAGCGGGCACAGCTCTGCTCCTGGGTGCTTTTGCCAACAGATTAAAATGCAGGGGTTATGCACAGAAACCTGAGACTGGAGCTGGACCTGGTTAAAGATGGCCTAGAGAAATAGCAGCCAGAAAGTCAGCTGACATTTTCTCTCATCTTAATGAACAGAAAGTTTGGGAGGAAATCAGAAACTCTCCCCGGCTCTCTACTGTCTTTAATAGTCCAAAGGATATTAACATTAAAAAAATGCTAAAATTAGTTTCTTCCAACTTATCTCCCCTTAGACCTATTACTCTGACTTGAAAAGACAACATGATTTCTGAACTAGTGAAGAAAAGAAAAAAAACCCCAAATCAATAAACTGTTTGCCCTGCAGCGCATATGCCCTTGCAAGGCCAAAGAAATTAAGTCCTAAGATTAC
>WEIS01053325.1:41556-65487 GCA_013389965.1 Todus mexicanus
CCGGCTGCCGCAGCACCGCTACCGGGAAGGGAGGGAGGGAAGGAAGAGGGGTTAGGGAGGTTGTTTGTGCCTCTGCTGCCCGGTTATGAGGGGAGTGGAAGGTTAAATCCCCCCCGCTCTGTGCAGCAGGGCGGGTGCCGGGCTGCGGCNCATGCATTTTCATTTCTTGGAAACGCTGGGCCTGGTTCAGTGCCTGGTTTATGGCTCTGTGTGTGAAGCGGAGAAGTCAGCCTGGACGTGTTTAAAACCTTCTAGGGAATGAGAGAAAACCCTAAAGAGATTAATCCTAAACTAGAAAAAGCTGTGGCAGTTTACCTGGGGAGTGACTGTCAGCATAACTGAGCTTGTATGCCGCTGCGGGATCAGCTGTGCTGGACTGAAATGACAGGCTGGGAAATATGTCCCCGTGTTTCAGCACGTTCCCAGAACTTTGCATTTTAATGTTACTCTGAGTCAGAACGTGCCTTCTCTATGTTTTGGGGTTTTGTTATGAGTTGGTTTTGGTTGGTTTTTTTTTTTTTTTTAGCTGGCAATTAGCTGAGCAGGTTTTAAACGGCACAACATGTTTCTGCCAGAAAGGACATCATAACCACCTAGGGAACTCTTAAAAGTTGGAGCCCGTCGTGCTGCCATGCGCTGTTGAACAGCTGCTGTATTTCGCTCCAGAAGTGGCTGGTTTTCGGTGGCTCGGGCACTGACGTCCCTCTTCCATTTCTGACGTGCTTTCAGGGCACCTAGAGATGAAAATGCTTTATGTCAACACCATCGTTAGTTTTCACAGCTTGCACAGCGCTGGCTTTTGTTTTGTTTTTAAATCTTCTGGGTTTGGCTGTGTCTTCAGGCAAAGTAGGGATGAAAGCTTTTTGGTTGTTAGTCTGGCCTTTAGGATAAAATATAGCCCGGGCCCGATCCTGCATTCCAGGCATTCCCCAAAATCTTGGCTGTTCTACAAGTTTTGAGAGTGCACAGAAAGCAGATCCGTCCCATAAGGTGCCTGCATCTATTTGCCTCTGACAGTCCTCTCTGTCCTTAAAATGTCTCTGGTTACACCAAATGACATTGCTCCTTGTCAAAAGAGATGGGGAAATAAGCGTGCTGGCTGTTTTCTGCGGAGGTAGGTTGCTCATAGCAGTTGCTAGGGGCTTGTAGGGTTCCCCCCCTCCTCCTTTAAGCCCTTACTCAAGTTAGGGTTTAGTTCTATTCCTGCTGAAATGTATGGGTATTTTAATATGTGGCTTCGTAGTTCTTGCAGGTGTTTAAAGGAAACTCTTCCTTTCTTTATCTTTTTCTTTTTCTTTTTTTTTTTTTTTTGAATAAACAAACTTTACCAGCTCCTTTTGGTGCGTACTCTTTCCCCGCATGCAGAGCGTGCCAGCTTTTCTTAGAAAAAACCCACACATTGCAGTCCAGATTTCACTCACAGCACCATTCTTCAGAAGTTCAAGCTGGAACAATGTAGACAGGAGGGAGGATCAGAAACCATCTGAGGGCAAGTCCTCCTTTCCACATTTCTCAAGGCAGTCACCAGGTTTTGGTGCAAGACAGAAACAAGCTGCTTGGGTGAATTCTTACTGGAGGCCAGTACAAACTTCTCAGAAACAGATTATTTTCTGTTTCAAAACTGGGAATGGCTCAACTCTAGGATTTCTGCTGGAGGAACTTTCTAACAAAACAGAGATTTAAGGAAAAAAAAAAAAGTCCCATGTGTTAGAAATAATTCAGCTCGTCTGACTCTTCACTTTTACTATAAGAAATGATTACACGCTAAGGTCACAAAGCAGAGCCACTAACCTCTGTTTGAACTTCCTCGTGTTCGGCACATGTGGGTATTTCATTATCGGTTCAGAGGCATAGCTGACTGACAGGCCAGGCATACCAGGAAAATGTGAAATCTCACTTTTAAGTCTTTCTTTCAACTTGCCCCTACTTCCTCCGTGTGTGTATCTTGTAGAAATATGGTGTTCCCCCCCTTTGTTTCCTGTAAGATCTTGACACTGCTGATGGGATGGAACTTTTTAAGGGTGTTGTGTGAAATACCTTTGCTGCTGCGCTGAGCGCATAGACGCTGTTTGATTTCTCCTCAGAGAGGGCAAAGACATGGCAAATTTTGGAGATCAGGCGGGAAGGATTCTCTGCAATAGCTGTAAGAACCATCCCCTTGCCTGCACAAAACTGGAAGCTATTGACTATTCATGGCAAAGCGTCCAAAGCGCAGCGGCAGAGCGTGTGGAAAATGACAGCGTGTAACAAGATTGACTGGCATTTCCTTCGTGCTGGGTCACATGCCTCCTAATTCACACACGCACAAAACCTCATAGGCTGATCAAATAACTCCTATCTCTGCAGTCCACATACCTTCCACAGAAAGAGTTGTTTTATTATGCACATATGCAGCTCTGCTTTCAATCAGTCACCTTGAGCGAATGACTGAGGACCAGTGTTCGCTCTGTCTGGAGCTCTCTGCGTTTGCTCTCTAAGTGACATAGTCTCAGTCCGTAAGCAATTTTTTTTTTCCTTTGGGGGAGAAAATAAAAAGGAAACATACGCAGCTGCCCCTCTTGCCTTCCCCTCCCCAGAAACCTTTTTAGGAAGTTTGCTTAGCTTAAGTGTTAAAGTGCAGGATGGTTGCTGCTGCCGGTGAGCGTTGTCACGAGCTGCGCTTGCGAGGATGGATTTTGCCCTTGTGCCTCCGTGGGCTTGCAGCAGGATTATGGCTCATGTGAGTAGGGGCTTGTGAGATGCTGCCTGCTCGCTGCTTTCATGTGGCACAGGGGAAACTGGGAGCACGACTGCCTGCAGTGGGTCACAGCAGATTGAGATGCTTGGAGTCCGTATCAGCCCTCTCAGTTTAGCAACTGGTATGAGGTTCAGACTGCCTCAACCGCCGTACCTGGAGAGAGGGGAGTGTGGAGTGATGAGGTGAAACCAGCCACCAGCTGGCTTGCCAGGACATGGTAATTAGCTGAGCGCGGTGCCAGCCTTATTAAGGGCAGTGCAGGTGATGATGACGTTGGCACACTGATTCATTACATCTGGAGGGGAAAATCCGCCTAGTAAATGCTGAAGCACAGTAAATATTTTTGTCGCCTGACAGATTGATCCGTGCATTATGCTGATTAGCCTATATTTGTGGAACTGAGGAAGTTAAAAATAAGGTTGGTGGAAAGCTACAAGATAAGGAAAGGATTTGCGTTTTATGGCCACCAGCAATAAACTTTTTTTATTTGGTTTTTTTGGGGGGTGGTAAAAATTTCAAAACTTTATATTTTCTCCCCATTTCTTTCTTTGGCTCTGGGTTTCACTCTGAGGTGAAAGCCCATCATCTATTTTCTCTTGCCAGTAATATTTTGGAAGGGAGCTGTAAATCTAGAGCACACACAGTTGGGAAATGATTTCTGAAAGAATTCTTTTGCAAATATGTGGTGCAATCCTCCAAAATGCTTTGGCCCTGACAGTCCTTAGGGGATGGTACAGACGTATCAAAACGTGTAGCAGCATGTGTACTTAGTGAGATTGGATGCTGTGGACTTTCCTGTGAGCTAGAGGGCTTTACGAGCTTTAGTTCATGGAGATAAATGATTAAACCAACTTCTGACTGTTGCTGTTTTGTTTTCCTGCACTCAGGCTCTCACCTGAACTTTCACCACCTGGTATATGCTGTTGGGATATCCATAACAGATCGCCCAGGAATGGTGGATCACTTGCTGCCTACTGATGAATCCTTTTCATCGACAAGATCTTCTCTTGGATACTTTGGGGACATGACAGCAGGGGTGAGGTCATACCAAATGCTGCCCTCTCCCCTGTCAGAAGATGACAGTGACTCGTCCAGCTTTTGTTCTTGTTCCAGCCCTGACTCCCAGGTTCTCAGCTCCAGCTATGGGAGCACGTCCAGTGCGGAAAGTCAGGACAGTATCTTAGACTACTTATTGTCCCAGGCATCTTTGGGGAACACCTCTGCCTCATGGTGGGACAAAAGGAGACTTCAGCCGATAGTGAAAGAGGAGTACTTTAGGTTGCCTGAATTTGCTGTGGATATGGAAGACTCAGGACCATTTCAGCCCACGCTTGAGGAAATTGAGGAGTTCCTGGAGGAGAACATGGAGTTGGAGCTCAAAGACAGACCTAAAAGTGAGACCAAGGACTTGAGAGCCTGCAGCCAAGTTTCTGTTGCTTCGCTACAGCAAAAAGACCATATGTTACCCAGTGCTAGTTTAAAAGAGAACAAAAATGAACAGTTGAGCAGCTCAACAGAAGGTGGCCAAGCTTCAAATGGAGGAATGTCTATGGAGAATGGGATACCGGTTATGCTCCAAATTCAACCTGTACAGGTCAAACAGGAGTCCAACACGAGCCCCACTTCCCAAGGACCAGCACAAGAGAACATTAAAATTGCACAGCTCCTAGTCAACATCCAAGGACAAACATTTGCCCTTGTGCCTCAGATAGTTCAGTCGTCCAATTTGAACTTGTCCTCTAAATTTGTCCGCATTGCTCCCGTCCCCATCGCTGCCAAGCCAATTGGGCCAGGAGGCATGATTCAGGGTCAGACAGGAATCATCATGGGTCAGAAATTTCAAAAGAACCCTGCAGCGGAACTTATTAAAATGCACAAATGTTCTTTTCCTGGTTGTACCAAGATGTACACGAAAAGCAGCCATTTGAAAGCCCACCTGAGGCGGCATACAGGAGAAAAGCCTTTTGCATGCACGTGGCCGGGTTGTGGATGGAGGTTAGTATTGGGGGGCAGCACTCTCCAATCCCCCTTCCCCTTTTTTGCTCACTTGACCTAACTTGCCAAGCAGGTAGGTTTGCACTCTAATTTATAAGCTGTTCTGTTCCCAAAACTTGTTTGGTTGGTTTGAGTTAAGACCTTTTTCTTCCTGTCAGATAATCTGGGGGCTTTGATCAATTAAATAGCAGAGCATCACCTGCTGGCACCAGTTATTTAAATGTCTTAAAAATATAAAATAGAAGTAGTCTGTCGTAATTTGTATTTTGTTTGGAGAGGGTTTAATTAAGCTCGTTACCACAGGCAGTACCTTGTGTTCACATTGGGCTGGTTGCAACACATCAGCTGCAGCAAATGGTTGACTGATGCCAGTTGAGGGCTGTGAGTGAACTGGATGGTTTAGGGCAGGATCGCTGTGCGTGGCTGCTTGTGGTTCCGGCTGCATCAGGCTAAATGTGATCACTGTGTGGTTAAGTGCAGCAGCGTTCTGTGTAGTTCATAAAAAATTGCACGCCATCTCACTCCTTCTGGAAGTGCTGGCAGTGACACACCAGCATGCGCTGGGTTTTATTCTCTGCCTTGATTCAGAAAAATGTGTGGGTGCCACTCAAAGTTGCAAAAAGCTGTCAGCTGTAACAACATAACCAGAAGGCTGAGGTGGAGCTAAGCATTGCGTGAATGAAAGATTGCAGGTTTGATTGACCAAGACATTTCACAAAGGGGATCTCCAGATTTTAATTTTTTTTTATACTAGTTGAAAAATTAAAACTTTGCTAAAAAAGAAAAAAATTCAACCTCTTTTAAGGCAACTTTGACAGTAACCTTCCTCTGTCTTTCTAATCAGTTGCATTACTGGCCTGCCTGCTGGCAAGTGTTAATATACAGCGCCACAAATTATGGTGGGAGAAAACAAAATCTGAACTCTCTTGTATTAAATTAAACCAGATTTCTTTCAAAGAATATCTTGCAGAGCTTCAGTGAGCAATGTCTAATGAGGAAATGGGTTGTGATCATGGGGAACAGACGAGGTAAAAAGTAACAGAGGAAAGGGTTGTGTAAAAATGCAAGTATGTGAGACATGCGGCAGTTAGAGATGGCTGGATTGGTTTGAGGGAAAAGGTCAGAACGGGGCTGAATCCTCTGCTCCCCAGCTGGACCAGTTTGAAGTTTGCCTTTCAGAAGACTGAGGAGATCAATGAAATTTCCTTGGTGATTTTCTTTCCCATTTGAGGTTATGATTGCTCTACAAACTGGTGACGATTTTCTTTCCTTTCTGTACTGGTGGTACTTCTCGTGAGCCAGGCTTAGTGGTGTACTGCTCAGGATGCACTGCAATTAAAGCCACCGTATTTAGCTGATTGGTCCCATAAGCCACAGGCTGGTTTGCTCCTGACCTGCAGCAGAGGCACTCGCTCCTGTTTATTTGGTTACCAGAGTCCGTGCAGCAGATGTGAACATGCCTGTGGGTGTCATGTTGACTTTCCTTGTGCTGAGATGTGAGCAGAACACTCAGTTTTGTGACAAATACTTGTGGCACGTGAGGATTTGCCTGATATACGCTGAGATTTATACCAATGCTCCCAGTGACGTCTGTGGCTCAAGATCAGGAGCCTGAAGTGTTGCTTGCGGGTGACCTTCTCTGTCTTATTATAGAGCTCACGTTTCCCAGACTGCAAAACCAAGGGGAACATTTAGGAAATATTAAGTGGTAAGGGGTGAAGGCTGAATTTATTTCCCCCAGCGTTACAGCACATGGTGTGGATCAACAGCATACAGGCATAAGGTGGCCGAAGAGAAGTGCAGGTCCCGCAACCAGGAGCACCCTGAGCTTTCATTCTCATCCAGCCACGACTTTTTAAGATGAGGAACCTAAAAGAGATGAGAAATTAATCACCTTAGCTATGAAGTATGTGTGTCTTGTCCACAAACAGCTGCTGGAAGGGATTTTTAAACACTCTGTTGCTGTTTGTCTTGTTGCGTTTCACAGCACAGACCGGTACCCCAGTTCCCAACATCACCAAACTTTGGAAGGGCTCTGGTCTGAGAGGGGAAGTTTATAGCCAGAAGGAGAGGCAGCACTTGGGGAGCTGCTTCCTGCGCTCTCAGGAATTCTTAGCACCAGCCTGAGATTCCTGCACATGCCTTACACTCTGCTGCCACATCAAAGGCCAGACCCGATTGAGCACTGAATTACTCAGTCCCCTTTCATCAATAAAGCATGTTTACCTTTTCCAGAAGTTCAGGGAGAGCTGTGTTCTCACATGACTTAAGTCAAATGCATCTGGACTCTGTTTGCTCCTGTTTTTATATCATTGCTATTTAAGCACTAAAACGCTGCTGATCTCTGCTTCCCTCCTCCTTTCCCTGCATTCTTGTGTTTGTGTATTTATTTTTTTCGCCAAAGACACTTAAGGTCTGACCTCACTGGAGATAGTAATTTCAGAAACAAAACAAAGTGTTGCCTAGCACAACGCAGCTGAGCTCTAGGGGGTTAAAGCTTCCCCAGCTCTCTGGACAGCGCTGCTATGGTGAAGTTGCATGCTTTAAATGCACCAAGGTAGGGATGTGCCCACAGAAAACCTTTTTATTGACCCCTAGGACAGCTGGATTGCCCCGAACACCTCCTTGGAGGAGGTTGAACCCTGCTTGCTTGTGCACTTCCTTGGCACAGGGCAAGAGCTGTTTTCAGCAGGCTGCAGTGAGGTGTTGCTGGTGACCCGTTGCATTCGATACCCAGCTGTACCGGTCAGTGCGCTGATCCATGTCAAACCAGCTTATACCTTTGGCACATGGCAGCCTCTGGTTCAAGCTGCTCTTGAGACCAAAAAGCTGAGCTGCAGCGTGGGCCGGTCCCCAGCAGCCATGTTACAGCATGGAGCTGGAGAAGCGCCTGCTTTCCTTCCCCTGACGTAGCAGGTACAAAGCTGCGGTGGTTTTAAGGCCTGGGGGATTAGGCAATTGTGTTTAGATGTCCAGCTGCATCATTGGGCTGGAGGGGCTATCCTGCAGCTGGTTCTGCAGGCAGCTGGGTGATACAAGCTCTGCATAGCTTGGTAAGGAGGGTTTAAAGACTTGTAATGTATGTGACCAGGTGAGCAAGGGGAGGACTGTGCATGGGACAGGGCAGGGCAGGTGCCTCACAGTGCTCTTTTTTTACTGGTGCTGTGAAAAGGGGTTTGCAAGTGCACAAGCGGAGCACTGGTTTACTACAGTGGTGCTTTGGGGATGGGCAGGATGAATTCAGGGTCTCCCTTCCACTGTGGAAGGACCCCACTTCAGCCTGGAGCAGTCTCAGCGGCTGGTGACCATGGAAGGAACCATGGAGTGCTAGGTTGAGGTTATTAACTTTTCTTCCCCTGTGAGCCATATAGCGATATTCTTGGTTGACTTGGAGACACAAGACACATTAGCGCATCAGTGCGCTCTAGGATTTGTCTTCTAGGATTTGTCTCCAAGAGAGATGTAGTAATAAGTCCTTTGGGGTCCCACCAGACAGAAGGATGAAGGAGACTTTTCTAGTTGCTTCTAGACTGCCCAGATCCCTCCACCTTTCTTTTGAAGGAGGAATCCTTCTGGAGGTGGCTGTGACTTGGGATAGTGAGGTGTGCCTTGGGGTTACCTTGTTTTTGTTTGAATTTGGCCTTCCACTCGGGATTTTTGCAGTTTTCTTGGTATGATCTTAGTGCCAAATGTGCTGCAAATATCATCTCACTGCAGAGCTAGGCTACAAGATCCTCCTGGCTTTCTTGTCCTTTGCGTTGTTTTTTTGTAAACACACCAACAGCTCGAGGTTTATTTCTGTGGGCTCTGTAAGTTGATCTTTCCATGACTGCTGGGGAACAGTATTGCAACATTCCTGCCTCTTCAGCTAAGGACATCGTTATGAGGCAGAGTTTATTTTTATCGAATGAACTCACTCGAGCTCCCAGGGTATGAGTGGAACTGCTCATTCCTGATATGTGCTTCATTCTCCACCACCATCCTTGCAATCCCCATTGAAATGCACTTGCGGAGCTCTTGTGCAGGATTAGCCATGTGCTACTGCACTTCTGTTGCAGATGGTGACCTTAATGGCCAAGGACATGGGACAAAGTAACCCAGCCGTATCTGGTTTTACTCCTTCTCTGAGTGATAAGCCTGTATATAAGAGGACAGCTCTCTGCAAAAGTGCTTTTCCTTCTCTGCTCCCTCTTTTCCCTGGATGTGGTTACCACCACCGGCAATAGGTCCATTCCTTGTCAAGGGCTGAGTCCCAGAGGCAGTCTGCACAGGCAACATCCCACCCTCTCCAGAAAGATATTTAGTCCCACTCATCTATAGCTCTGCAAGAGCATCCCTCCAGGGGCGTGACACTGGGACTACCTCACTCCTAAAGACTTGGGAGAAATCCCTGGCCCTGCTGCTCCCATTTCCAGACTATGATTTTGGGAAGCTGTAGCTGGAAGGAGCAGGGCTGCTAAAGAATGCAAA
Organism: Todus mexicanus; assembly: GCA_013389965.1. NCBI lineage: Eukaryota > Metazoa > Chordata > Aves > Coraciiformes > Todidae > Todus > Todus mexicanus. The sequence continues at coordinate 50,759 of WEIS01053325.1, forward strand.
TGTGCAGGTACTAGGGGGAAAGTGAAACTCCTGTCACAGCCTTTATGAAGAAGACAGGTCCTAGGCGAGGAACAAGTTGATGGCTCCAGTAGGACGTCTGCCTGTTGCTCTTAGTGGTGAATTTGACTCTTTCACCATGGGGATACCAAAGCAAGGACAAGGCAGAAAAGCAAGAGAATGGGTGAAGGAACCACCCCTAGAAATGCTCCTGGAAGAGACATGCCCACACCATGTCTTACCCACAGTGAGTATCTGTGTCTGCTTTGTGCTGACTGCAGAACGCTCTCTGGATAGAGAGTCACTGGACTGAAGAGCTGCGGGAGCTGAGGAAACCATTCCCGGTTTTCCCAGTGCCTGCACCCTGTTCCTAAACTGGTGGTGGAAGATAAGAGCTAATTAAAACCTTTATGTGAAAACTTATTTCTCTTGCATGAAGAACTTATTCATAGGGGCCCAGCGGTCCTGTTTTCCTCCTTTCATAAAAATAGCACATTCACTCTGTTGGTGGTGTGATATTTTGCTCCAGAAGGGCACATTTTTCTCCATGTTCTTTCCTCCATTTATTCAGCTAGTGCCCATGACTTCATTTATTTATTGTAAATAAACAGCTGATACCATTTCTTGCAAGCTCTCTTTCTGTGCCGCTCTTTGTTACTGCTCTGGCAACAAAACACTTAATTGCCCTTTGTCAGACAGCAAATTTTTTGTACCCATCTGGACAGGGTTGTTTTAGTGTGACATTAGTAATTAACCCTGTGCCTCCCAGTCAGGTCCAAGCTGGAAATAGAGCGAGCCCTGCTGGAAAGACCAAAGGATTGGCTGATATGAGTTCAGTAAAGCCTGTGGGATCCATGGTGAATGTTCAGGGATTTTTCTGTGGAGATGGAAGGTGGGAAACATCTCAACCTGAAATGACTCAGGGAGACAATTCTGGTAATTAAAGACTCAATCTTGATTTCAGTTTACCCATGAAGTAACTATGCTAATGGCCATTGTGGCCCACTTGGATTTCAGCTGCTACGATGTTGAGCGTTTCTGGTACTGAGATGTTAATGACTTTATTTAGACTGCAGGAGCATGTACAAAAGCCATTTTTTTTCAGCCGGATTTGACAAACCATGACGCTTCTGGGTAGCTAAGTCTGGCTGTTGTCTGGGAGCCATCTCCACCTAGGTGCAATTACTGGATGTCTGTTGTGCTGGTGTCAGTGGGAGTTTGGAGAAGAGCTCACCTGTGGGATGTTGGTTGTTATCTCTGCTTGAGAATGGTCCATGCTTGGATTTGCAGGAGAGTGGTCATGGGTCAGGCTTTGAAGGGGACTGGCAGAGGGATTGAGAGCAGAGCTGTTTTGTTTGAGCTGTGCCCACGTTGTTGGGTTTCGGATGAGGTTTGTGCAAACTTTGTCTCCGTGCATTGCTCTGAGTCCAGAGTTGATGTGGGATGAGGTTGACAATTGTGTATTTCCATCACTGCTGCTGACTGCCAGTTGGGTCCAGACTGGCCCTGTTGCGTATCCTTTTCAGGTTTATGCATTTGGGCTTTGCCACAAGCAGAGTATCCCAGTGGCCTGAGGAGACTTCTCTTCTGCTGTGAGAGACTTTGCAATGTAAAAATCCATTTATCTGAAATGCCTTCTCCTTTCTTCTGTTCTCTTGAAGGTTTTCGAGGTCAGATGAACTGTCCCGGCACAGGCGCTCCCACTCGGGGGTCAAACCCTATCAGTGTCCTGTCTGCGAGAAGAAGTTTGCTCGAAGTGACCACTTGTCCAAACATGTCAAGGTGCATCGGTTCCCACGAAGCAATCGCTCCGTCCGTTCCGTGAACTGATTGGTCCTGCTTTCCCCTTCCCACCACCCAGCCGTCCTACAACAGCTGACGACAGCACTTTGCTCACTGTGTTTCTAGTGATAATTTATTTGTCTCCACAGAACAGTCAATGCTGTTACTTGATACCACCGTGTCTGAGTATCCCATGTCTTTCAAAGATGATTTGAGAATGAAGTTCTTTTTGGGTCAAGGGAGGGGGATGCTTCTTTCTGTCCTTTTTTTTTTTTTTTTTTTTTTTTTTTTAAGGATGTTATTTTTCTTTCCTTCTATCTATCCCTCCATTGCTGCTGCTTCTTTTGGAAATTACAGTGTTTTATTTTTAGCTGTTTTCTGCTGCACAGGAAAATGTAAGAGTTGCTTGCTGCTAGTTAATTATAGCCCTGGCATTCCTCAGGGCTTTGCTCATGTACAGGCCATTCATTGTAAGTTTTTATTAAGCTGCTCTATTCGTCCAGTTTGGAAACAGCAAATTCCTTTTGAAATGAAAACAACTCCTTTGTTTTTGGGTTGCCTGAGCCAAGGATTTGTAGGGGCTGGGCCACAGGAGGAGGAATAGTGGGAGTCAGGGACAGGGGGAGGCAAGGCATTGGAAGTGCTGGAATGTGCCTCTGTGCCTTTCTGACTTCTCTGGCTCACATTTAGCTTTTCCTTGGCTAGGGCTATATATAAATATTTATGTATATATATTCATATATATATATATCTATATTTAAGCAAAGACATGTCCCAATCAAAACCTGAAGCTCAGGCTGGATGAAATGGCTTGGAGTGGAGCCTTTTGGTGTGGCTGAGCGCATCCCATGTGCATGCTTCTCTTGTCCTGTGCTGCTGTGGGGATGAAAGGATGCCCGTGTATCGAAGGAAATGCTGCTTTCCTTTGACTCTGGTTCATAGCATCCACTGTCTTTAGCAGAAGAGCTGTTGTCCAGCGCATGAAGCAGCAGAAAGCCATTTGTGAGAACAGCTGAGCTCTGTTCCTGTCTCTGCTCCTGTCCTCTTGTGTGATCTTTGGGGGAAAAAACAGAGTGTCAGCCCCAGAGGTGGCTGGTGGTCCTGGTGAGCACTGGGCATCCCAATTCAATGCCTCGCTGGTTGAAGCTAAGTCTTCCTTTGTCTGCTGACTGGTGGGATCTTGTAGGATGTACCTGTTACCCAGGGGAGAGTGGCAGGCATGTGGCCTGATGGGACAGCACCGTGAGATCTTCTGTCCAAGGGTGATCTACAGTGCTAATCCTCTCCTTACCGACAGCCATGTCAGAGCTCCACGCAGCTGGGGTGGGCGAACGGGTGAGAACAGTAGCCAAAAGAAACAAATTTGTGTGGTAGCTGGCTAAGAAGGGAATTTAAACAAATAATCAGATGGTAGCAGGCAAGTGATTTTGTTCATGTTTCTTCTTGTTTTGTTTTTCCTTTTGAACTCTGGCGATTATAAGAAGCTTTAGAAGCAAATAGAATTCAGTAATTAGGAACGATTTTATAATGGATGTTGCATTTTCTTTCCATTCGCAGACGTCATCTGTTTGTCTTTTTGTTGGCAAAATGGGAAATAGGAAACCGCGATTCTAGCGCTAGGCAGAGCAGGAGCCCATGCTGAGGAAGAGCAGCAGGTCTAGCTGAAGTGAATGCATTCCTTTTGTCCTCTAGAAATTAATATAAATGAACTATCATCTATTGACTGGTTTATATCACATCCTATGAATGTATGTAAATAAAACTGTACATAGATGCATATCTATATAAAATATCTTTTAATAACATATCAAAATTTGTGTAAATTGGAAACAAAAATACCTATAAAGCCAGTGTACATAAGTTACAATTCTGTATATTTTCTTTTGTTCTTCATAAAAATATATTTACTTTGACAATAAAATGAAAATGGAAATTTTAAATCCCTTCTTGAAATTATTATTCATTAATTTCCTTTGTAGCCAGCTCTAGTGCTTGAAATTTTGATTCACCTGGATGTAACTTTTCAGGTGCTGGGTAACAAGGAGGTGATGAAACTGATCTGAAGTTATCTTCACAGTTGTTGTTTTTTTTCCTCATCTCAGACAATTCTTGCGAGGCGTGACATGTTCCAGCTCTCCTTTCACCAGAGCCCTCTCGCCTCACCTGGCAGCTGTGCTGGGACCCAAATGCCTTCTGTGGTTTCTGGCTGGTGTGGAACAGGTCTGCAGCTGCAGTACAACAGTGGTTAATAAATTAGAGCAAGCAGATTTTGAGGAAATTCAAGCTCTAGTGTTTAGTATGAAGGAGGAAGGGCTTCAGAGTCTGCTTGAAACTGTGACAGTGACTCACTGTGTGACCCAGGACAAAGGATTCAATTGCCATGTGCCACAGTTCCTTTTCTTGTAAAACGGGGATAATAATGCATCGTAGTGATACTGTGGGACTTAATTTACATTTGCGTGATCCTTGGATGGAAGGAGGAAGCAATAAGGTCAGTAGTCACAGGATTAGATTATGAAAGAAAGGCTTGGCATGATGGAGGTCTTGGTGCCAAGGCACTTCAGTTGGCTCTTCTGTAAATCCCACGTCTGAAAGAGTGGTGTGAAGGATTTGTGGTATGAAGCATGCCTCAGGCCTGAGGAGAAGACGCCCTGTTCTGCAACAGCCATTGCTTCCCATTTGTAACAACAGGGGCATGAACACGATGCTCTTGCGATCTGCAAGCTGGGACATCTCTTGCACTGTGCTTTTGATTGCTTGGCCTCTACTCGAAGAAGAAACCAGCAATGTTACTGATGTTAAAATCACTTCTGAGTCTTCATGGGAGCAATGGTGCAGTGGGTCCAGATCTTCTCCCAGCAAGAATAACTTTGAGACTAATGGGCACTTGGGGATTGAAGTCTCTCCCTGAAGAACAGCCACCAAAAAAACGCCAGCTGATGAGCCAGGGCTCTCCAGACCCCTGATTATTTTTCCCAGAGAACCCCTGTGAATCTGGCAAGAGGACAGAGGGATGAGGCAGACTAAGTTCTGTTCACTCCAGGTTGTTGTTTCCTCCTGAGGTGTAGTCTGAAGACCAGAGTATTAAGGACAGCTGTTTTACGAGTGCTAGTTGTGTACACACTTTCATTAGCAAGCCTGCACCAAGAGGATCTCCGATTCCCTTCTGTTCTCACCCTATCGACTTCATGCATTAAACCAGCTGCTTTATTTTAACCAGCATCTCAGTCTCCTCCCCACCTCATCTGGAGTTCTGATATTGCTGTAACGTTGGGCAATTCACCCTGCAAGACACTTGGGGCAGAAGCTGTTGCTTTTCTGCAAGAGGCAATACTTAAAGCTCAAGTGGAGTAATGCAAAATACCTGCTGCTGGAGTACAGTAGTGCAGAAATCTAAGATCTAAGCTGTGTTTTAGCTTGGAATATTTTCCATGAAGTGCTTATTCTTTTTCTTTTCTTTTTTTTCTTTTTTTTCTCCTTTCTGTTTTAAGTACGGTTTCTGAGTGCGGATTGTGGTGGTTTTTTTCTGGCTAATACCTGTAAGGAAATTTAGGTCTATGCAAAAGTTGCAACTTTTTGCTCAAAAAAAGTGATGCCTTGTTTGCTGTGAAACAAGAGTTAGTTCTGCGTGAAAATTGATGATGTTTTTAGAAGTCTGACACAGAAAAAGTAGAAATTTCCAAGAGATTTTGATGTTTGTTTTATGTGGAATTACTGGCCTGCCTGGCCCTTGCTGATTCATGAGAAAAATGTGGCCTCGCCTTAAGCCTGATTATTCTTTACCCACCTGAAGATAAATATATATTTAAGTGCTTTGATGCCATCACTATAAATAAGTCTATTATGTCCCTGCTTCAGCAACTTTGCACAGTGAAGCACGGCATGGCATCATTATACAAATGCCTTCATCTCTTTGACTTAAAACATCTATAATTGGGTTTCTGAGGTGTGAATGGAAACTTGTGCAGTGTTAGAGCCTTTACATAACGATGATGATCTGGTTCTTAACACTTGTGAGATATCTCTATGTTTCTGAAAGGTTTTACTGGCAATTTCTGGCTGTCGGTAGTCTCTTCATCAGAGCTAGTGGTGAAAGAATATTGTTATGAAAGGTGAGGAGCCATAGACTGAGAAGGTTGTACTCGAGGTAAGGACTAAGCATAAGAGCGAAGTGATATTTCTGACTGCTGTGACCCATGGCTAAACACAGAGCAGTGGAGTGATGTGTCTGAGACCACAGAGCAATGTAGTTGGGAGATGGGAACAACCACGAAATCCCAAGTCTCCTTTGCCCCAGACAGTGGCACATACCACATGGTTGTAATACACAGTGGGTTATAGAAGACAAAGAGTAATAGGACGTGTCAAGTGAGACATCAGATAAGCAAAGAGAGGTAAAGACGAGACATGAGATAAAGTCAGGTTGCACTGATAATGGCTGCTTTTGGGAACGGTGGCAAGGAGAGAGGAATTGGATCTCACTTGCTGGTGTGTTACACTTGGGAGTCACCAAGGTAAAGCCCCTAAGAAGGGTCCTGCTCCCTCATGTGTTATGTGGGAGCTTTTTCCCCTGGCAGTTTGGGTTGACGGGGGAGGTCAGGGAGCTGTACACCTATGGACACTAAACCAGCCCATCAAGCAGGGTGGTGTGATGAAAGGTGGCAAATCTGGCTCCCTGGAGGAGTGCTTGGGATTAGAATCTGTGATTTTTCAACAGTCCCCTGCTCTCCGCCCTCCCCATGGGGTTGTTTCCACCTAAAACCTTGTGCTAGGAGCCTTCTCCTTGTCTAAATGGCCTCTATACATTTAATCCAAACAACCAGGTGACTCCAGCACAAAGCCAGTGGCAATAAACCAGTGTTAATGATTACCTCGGGGCCCTTGGTTTATGTAAGCTTGGATGTGCTGTTCCACGGGCTCTCAGCTCAGATCTGCCCTCCCTGTCTGGGAGAAATACCAAGGACCTGCCAACACACATAGAAAGCTGTTTGGAGCCAGCTGGGATTTTCTTCTCCCCTTTTGACAGCACCTATGAAACCCGTTATTCACTTGGTTCAGCGATTGCCATGCTTTGCTTGCTTGTTATTCAGAGACATTGCTTTTAAAGAACTAGTTGTGCTAAGCTCCCACTGACTCCAGCCCAAGCCAAGGACAGTGATTGCCGTGGCTTATCCGGGGAAAAAAAATTCCCAGCTAAGGCAGGGACTGCAGATCTTGGTGGGTTCTTGGCTTCCCTTGCTTGTTTCTTCTGGGACATCTGTGTTTTTGCAGCTTTTATCCTACTGGTTTTAGGTCGGGGTTTTTTTGTGTGTGTTTGGGAGTGTTTGAAGGTGTGTGCTGTGCGAAAAATAGATACTGTGAAGAATCTTCTGATGTTAATGTCTAGTGTGTGTTTGCATACAGCTTGAGGGATGGGACTTAATGACTCTTCTGGTCAAACAATCCTATATCGTGAGGTTTGTAGCTCCTCAGTGCTCAGTGTTTTACAGATCTGAGCTTTGATTTACTCTTCCAGCTCATTGCAGGCCTTCCTCCAGCTGGAGCACATCCTTCATGTCTTGCTACGTTCCCTACCCAATTATCACTTTTTTTACAGTTTTGTGGTTAGGCTGACTCAAAGCCCATGTAAGTACTTCATCTCCTACAGACCTAGGCTGGATGAACCTCTTAGCCCTTGCAGAAGTCTATTGCAGAGAGCTTTCATCAATTCACCCGTCCTACTCCACAGAGTGTGTATGTCTTGGCCAACATCTCACTGTGCCCCAACTTGCTATTCAAGCATCCTGTAGTTTAGACCAACATCTGACAAGGCTCTGGCCATCACGAGCAGAGGGCAGTGTTTGCATCTCTGCCAAGCACAGCAAGGCAAGGTGTTAGGTAAAACAGGAGTGAAATACATGAATGACAAGTAATTGTTGGGAAAGCCAGCTCTCCTCTTGCTCACACTGGTGCATGTCTGGTAACTCTTCCCCTACTCATAGCCATCTTAACCAGGGATTCATAACCGTCCTGAAAGAGAGAGAAAATTGAGGTGAACGTGGCCTATAGTTTTCTGGAAGGAAAGCAGAAACTGAAGCAAGCTATGGCATACCACGCACTGTTCTGTGTTTCTCAGCACAGGGTGACAGGCTCTTTTTGCAGCAAGGGCTCTGCTTGTTGCGCAGGAGGAGGGGGGTCTGAGCTAGCAGCCAGCATTGGAACAGCTGGTGTACGGCACTCTGGGGCAGCTGCAGCTTTGTGGCAGGGGGTTTAGTGAATGATAGTAAGAGGGTTGTCCCTTGGACAGTTGGCAGTCATAAAGAGAAGGGGCTGGGAAGACTCAATGTTGGTCCCTTCCTTGTATACAGATGTCCCTTTTCTCCTGACTCTGTAGCTGATTCTTGGAGTGGCCTCGAGTCTTACCATTTCCCAAAGCAGAAATATTATTTACCCATACAACCCAGATACTGAGAACCTCAATAATTACAAGGCACTCTGAGCTCTTTAGTGGAAACATCTATCCAAGAACTGGTTTGCATGGGACTGGGCATGGAGTCCAGGAACACATAAAAAGAAAGGTACAAAGAGTTACTGTTCTGTATCTAAAAAAGCCTCTGGCATCTGTATCTCCTATTGAGTCCAGTAGGCACCAGCTTAAGCCCTCCTAGTTATTCCAACATTATGGTTGCAAATATCGGGATTGGGCTATTGGGCTGAAAAGCATCCAGGCATTCAGTAAACTCGCCTTCCATAAGTGAAGGAGTGACATGAACGTTTGAGTTTGGCTGTTGACTGCTGACTTTTTCTGAGAAGTCTATAAACAGCAGTCAGGTAGTCTCTCACTTTTTGTTTCTCTGGTATTTGTTGTTTTTCCATGGACAACATGTCCTGGACCTTAAATAGTTGGCTGGAGCTAGATTCATGCAGATCGGTGTCCCCAGTGGCAGATAATGCATTACAGAGGGCAAAGGGCTTGGAAATTTTGTTATGTCAGAACCGTCATCGTGCAGCCAGAGTGGCTGGAAAAACACTCGGGCTGTGCTGACGGCGGTCTCATGGACTGGCGCCTGTGCTGGACCTCAGCTCCACAGTGCTGGTTCTCAGGTCTGACTAGAACACTGCGACACTGAAGAGCTGAAATGTGGATGTGGACATCCAGGGGCAGGGTTGATGTGGGGAGTCCCTTGCTATCAGTGAGACTTCTCTTCCTTGGCTGACATGGAAATGGCCTCTGGTACAGGCGTGTCCCTTCTGAACATGGCGGATTCTCCTGAGGAAGGTCAGCTTTGGCTGGTAGGGGAGTACAGGATAACAAGCAATCTGTCCTGTCAGAAAATTGAGTTAGTTATGGTTGAGAAGTTTGCTGGAAAACTCTCACTCCTTCTCCCTAGCAATTAATAGCACAACTGGAGGGTGTTCATTTACCTGCCACTCAGGACCTTTAGTCTCCTCACAGGATATTCTAACAACTGATAAATAAACACACATTAGTAACACATTTGCCTTCAACAGAGTGTGGATTTTCTTTGGCATCAAAGCTCACAACAGCACTTCACAAGCGCTGCCTGGTTGCCTGATCACTTACCCCTCGCTGGGTATCACTGACACTGCCTTTTAGATAATCCAGGATAGTGCTTGGGATCAGTAAAACTTATGGAAGTTAGATATGAATCAATCTGTCTCATGCCTAAAGGAACGATTAGCAGATTAGAATTGGTCCTGATGACTTCATGTGAGTTACCTGACACCGTGTGACAAATCCCTGGTGGGTGGAGGACCCTGAATCCAGAGAGAGCTGGAGCCACCTTCCTCTCTTTGCTCCTGCATTTTCGTGCTAATCTCACTGAAACAAATGAGCTGTGCTAAATTAATGATAGTATTTGGCACTTCTCTAGCATCTTCTAGCTGAGAAGCAGAACCTGCTTGCTAGCAGGGCATTAAGCATTTCAAGACACCTCAAGAGTAGTTGTCACCTTCATTGTGCAAAGTTGAAAATTTGATTTAAGTGATTTGACTGTTAGTTCTTGGGGAGCTTGTGGCAGAGCTGTAGACCCAACCCAAATCTACCAATTCCTTCTGAGACTCAGATGTTAATCACAGCTTAATCATTTGATGTGATTTTGAGATGTGTACACACTGATGCAATTAAATGAAGTACACTGAGGGAGAAGTGGGGATGCTTTTAAACCCTCTGGATAGGCTTAAGACTTCGATGAGGTCAAGCACAAGGAATGACAAATGTCTTCATTTTGCTGATGTAGCATGAGTGATGCAAGCATAGGTGTGCTGTGGTCCTCACAGCTACTGCAGGACCTCAGGAGCAATAGGGGAACCACTTGGGTATATCTACTTGTGACTTTTTGAGTCCTTGCAATGATGTTCAGTGACCTCTGCAGATGGGTTCATCTTCTTCATCTTCTGTGGGGACCATGTTTGCTCCCACAGTAAGTAGCAAGAATTTCAGCTTGATTTATTTAATTTTTTCTGGCTATGTCACCCCATAAAGCGCTTCTGTGTTCCTTAAGGCTTCATCCTTATGGTGTGATCAGAAGGAGGCTTCAGAGGTTTCTTTGCCCTAAAATCCGACTTACACCCTGCAGTACTTTCCTAGATATCTACCTACCACCTTTCCTTCCTCAACTTTGATACTTTCTGCTTACTTTTATCAAACACATTTGTTTTAAGGAAAATGACGGGCTGCTGATGCACTGGCTGTTATCTATTAACACGAACAGTTTAGATTGCATAACAGTGCCCATTGTGAAAGTTATTACAGAAGATCCAGTCCAATGTAATCTCTGCTGTTTATTCTGATCTTTTCTTCAACTTCTGCAACTAGATAATTTGTGTGGGATTTAATAAACTCTGCTCTTTGTTGTGATAAGTTCTAATTATTATTTTCAAGGCAGTTTATTGGATCAACAAACAACTAGTCACTGATGTGCTGTTGAGAAAGAGATTACTACCTGCCTTCTAGTGACTAAGCAGGTGTATGTAACCCACAGAAAAAACCTCACAGATAGAGTCTCTGTGTCATACATGCAATATATTTGCAGAGCAAGGGGTAGCATGAGTCAGCTGATTGTCTAACAAGACGTATGGGACAAACCAGATTTGGGGCTACCCAGAAAAAAAATATTCTTTTTTTATTAAAAAAAAAAATGGAATTGTTCACCAGAAGGTTGTGATAGAGCAAGGGAACAAGAGAGATGGTAGAATTGCTAGTACAGTGGCAGGCAGTCACTGGGGATGCTGGCTGTGCTGATTCAGTTCCCAGAAGTGCTGGACTAGTCTCTTGTTGCAGCTATGCAATGCCTGCACCTGCCAATGTTGGGTATTTTGAAGGGATGCTCCTTCTTCCTCGTTTTCTTTTTATGGAATCTCACCTTGTGAACTGAAGATGTTATATTTTTACTAGAAAGACTAACATTTCTCGTGCAAAATATTGTAGCCAGCGGGGGGGTGAAGTTCCATTCAGGGTCTTGCTGCAGTCATTCAGCTATTCAGAGAGAATGAAGAGTGGAATCTTCTCTTAGTTTGCCCTTAAAGACCCCTCACGAGGCCACACCTGTGCCTATGTTAACAGTGGAGTCCTGGGACAACAGGGTGAGAGGGCAGTGGAGGGCTCTCCATAACCCACTTGTCTCTGCTATTGACACGTCCTCTCTCCTTCTAGTTCAAGGTCTTCCTCCTCTAAAAACTTCTGTCACATGAATTTCAGATTTTTTTGTAAAATATTTTTATGCTTTATCTTTTACAAAAACAGAAATAATCTGTCAAGTGCAAATTTCAAAAATTACGTAGTTTTTTTCAAACCACGTAACATTCTCTTTGACTTTTCCTTCACTTCTCAGAAATATGATTTTTATGACAAAAGCACAAACTGCTCATTGGAATAGATTTCTTTCATGTTTGTAGATATTTTCAGGGGACAATGTTCATTACTTCCTGCTTATCTTTAGAAAATATCCACCTCAGAATCCCTTGGCTGCAAGCTCTAAAGGCAACCGTATGGTAAAAGCCATTTGCTGCTCCCTTTGCCTGGCATCAGCACATAGACTCCACCATCTCAAGGCCATTTGTGTCTTCTGGGGGAAGGTGCAACAATGAAGAGAAGTGAAGACTCAGTTAAAAAGTCTTCAGGGCCTCCAAGTGAAGGCAGCAACCACAGAATGGTATTTCTTAATAGTGTTGCAGTGTGACAGCAACCATCATGAGGGAAAAGAGAAAAAACCCAGCAGAGAGAAAATGTTTAGATCTTCAAGGTCCTATTCTCAGTTATCCCCAAACTCAGTTACTCTTCACCATGTTGTGCTTTCTCTGGTCAGAGGTATTGTTGAGGCAGTGCAGAGATATTAGCTCCCCATACTTTGGCAGAGGTGGAAACACGATTTAAAACATGCTTTTGAGGTGCTGCCTCACATTGCATCTGTGAGCCTGTGGCTGCCAGGTTGATAAGCAGCAGGTGGATCTGAAGCCTCTCCTGTTTGGGCTCTGGGTGCAGAGACCAAGACAAAAAAAAGAGCTCTGGCTCAGGTGAAGTCTCAGCTCTGTCAGTGATGGCTAAAGTCTGCCTGAAATTGTCAGAACTATGGCTTCACTTGCATTTTGTACTCAAGCAGCCTTCCCACTCTGGGTTAATGACTTTGCTTGCTGGGTTGATCTGGGAGGGAACTGCAAGTCTCACCTAGGTCTGAGGCTAATCAGAGGTCTCAGCTGAGGGCATATCCAGGCTCCTATAAAGGGAGGAGCTCAGGTAAGTGGGTGGGATGATGACAATGGGGTGGCTGTTGCTGGTCAAGAAAGTGGTTTGATTGTGGATGCTTCCGGGAAGGGATCAAGGAGGGAGGCTACAGCAAGGAGCATCTAGCCTGAGATGCTTTGAGGAATGAATCTTCAGCAGGTACTCTTTTGGAGAGGCTGTAACTGATATGATTGAATGTTTAATTTTTTTTTTTCAAGAAAGATGATCCATTCAGAGATGAAAGGAGTTTCGGGCTGGTGGCTAAAGAGTGTTTGCTGGAGTTTAAGGTGCTGATGAATTGTGCTTGGCTTGGAGGAAGCTGAGGTGCTCCTTAACTGAGGTGTCTGAGCTTAGAGTCCTGGCTGTGTTTAGTTTTGCTCAGGGAGATGTAGGATAAGTCCCTGGGTCAGTTCAGGTGACTGGGCCACAAACTGTGATGGAGAAGATAGTGCTTCTATCTGAGCCTGTTGTTCTTGTTCTTCTCCTGGCACAGAGGAGAGGGCTCTCCTGCTCTAGTGCTCTGGTGTAAAAATAAACCTCTTGTCAATTCTTTATTTCACTCTTCTCTGGATGAAAGAGGCTGTGCTCTGAGCCATGAAGGCAAGCATGCAGGCTGTTTTGGGGGAGGCAAGGAGGAGCAAACACAGCTTAGCCTCTGAGCTAGGGAGTTTCCTAGGACAGGGCACAGTCCAGTTTTTTCCACATGTGGGCTTGAGCCCAGACATCACCCTGACAACATGTGGGAACATAAATACAAACAAAAATAATTTCCAGATGAGAGATCTATGCAATGTTTTCTTTTACTGGTGTTTCTTCTTGCTTATTTGGCTGACGATGACAGTCTGCTCTGCTTATTGCAACAGGGTAGCGGGAGGATGCTCAGAACAGTGAAAGTGCCTGCTTGGCTGTGTTTGCATCCCAGCAGAGGTATGAAACCCGTGGCAACCCCCTCGGGGTGGGACCCTTTGCAATTTTCAGGGGGAGACAGAGCCCAGAAACCACCCAGAAGAGTGTTGTTGGAATAAAACCTCTAGGGAGACCCTGACAGCCCCCTAACTCTTTAGGAGCTCTTCGGGCCCGTTCCTTGTGATGTGTCCTCATGGAAGTCAAAGCAATCTCCTGAGGAAAGGAGGTTTTGCATTTTATCATCTTTCGTTTGTGAGTAACATTAGCAATGATTTATTTTAAGGGGATATTTGGCTGAAAGAATCTCTAAGCAGCAGGATCAGGGCTGGTTTGGGTTATGTGCCTAGCATCTCAGGTTTCCTGGGGGGGAAGAAGGGCAAATACTGGGGGTTTTAGCTCCCTGTCTTACCTTGGCTTCAACTTCTCATTCTCTTCTGTGTTATGTACCTTACTCTTGGGACTACGCAGTCTGTTTCTGATTTCCCCTGAAGCTAGTGCTATGAAAGCAGTATCTCAAGCTGCTTTATATATATATATATCAGAAAATAAAAACATGATTTCTTACATGTGTGGATATATCTCTCTATATTCCTGTAGATATGCGGCTCTAAGCAATGCTATTTTTGTGCTCTCAGGATGCTTAGGCATAATTCTGTACTGTAGTGCTTAAAGGGAGTCCTGGTCTACTTGGACACTGAATTTCTTGCCAACTTATCCCCAGGGCAATGTTATGGAAGACAATGACACCAGCTTAAAACTGGTGAGAGAAAGCTGGGTGCCCTTGCAGCTATACATCCATTTATTTTTTTTTTTCTCCTTGGAAAAAAAATCAGTCTGTGAATATAGCTTCATTATATTACAATAGCGAGTCCCTGAGTTTGCTGCTTTGAGTCTGTATGTCTACAAGGTCTAAAAATAACAAAATAAATCACTCAAATGGGGCAGTAAGCAAGCAGACTTGCCCACCTGTTTATTAATAAACACATGCACATGAACATATATTTCTATATTAGAACATGGCTCTGTGTCTCCTGTGGGTATAAAAAGAAAAACACCTGGCAAAGAGTGAGGGCACTAAGGCAAGTACAAAGTTTCCACAGTAAACATATTTGTGTTTGCTGAGCAAGTGTTGCCTTAGGAAGGCAGGCGAGGCGAGCAGCTACTGCTCGCTTATGGAGCCTCACATTACCAAGCACAGAGGGAGATGATTCCCTGACAGCTGCAGATCTGCAGATTGCAGTTAGATCATACGGGAGGAGTATTTGAGAAGAAGGAACATGCAGGCATCCTTCCCAGCTTCTCTCCATGCTGACCATGTGTG